>JAADXH010000272.1:0-28484 GCA_023337595.1 Globisporangium camurandrum
CGACGCCAATCACACCTGACGAGTGCACAATGGTGTGGAAGTTCCTCAGCGATTGGGTGCAGTCACAGGTACGCTCGTGTGCGTCTGACAGTGCATCCATGCATCCATGCAATTCATCACTAGCAGCACTCGCTCGCTGGCGTACAGCTTGCAGATACGGTGCGGTTTTGGTCATGTGTACAATCGATAAGATGCAGTAGCGACAAGCATAGGAGAGCTTGCAAGGTGAGCAACGGGGTATGTACATGAACTCCTGTGCATTGTCGGCAGCTACTTGCCGCATAGAAGTGGTGGTTAAGGTGACAGCCAAACACACGACTGTGTCTCGACAGTGCATGCAAACGAAGTCTATCAGTATCTAGGAGGTTAGATATTGATCTGTGAGTGTGACGGCTATCATCATCCTGCGTCCACAGGAATGAATGTTTTGCTCTAACAGCGTTGCATTGTCTCGAGGTGTCACACCCCATGTACCTAAGTGACTGCAGCAGCAGCAGCAGCATTGCTACTTGGTTCCGATCGACGTGGCAACAAAACCCGCGCGAGCTCGTCGCGAACGAGTTGCTTGCGCTTCTCAAGCAGCACGGCAAACAGCTGCTCGGTCTTGAGCTGCTGCTGTAGTTGCTGTGCATCGGGCATGCGATGTGCGTCTGTGTGGCGCTGCTTGCGTCGTCGCTGTGTCGGCAGCTCGTGGTCGCAGTCGCCGACTCGCACTGGAAACAGCGCGTCAAAGCCCGCGCGCTCAAACAACTCCTGCATGCGCACATACAAACGAGGGTATAAGATAGAGAGAGCAAAAAAGTGTCGCTATGCTCTCTATCCTGTCAGAGAGGCAGCCTGCGACCCCCAAGCGACGTACGATGCGATTGCGCTTCATGTACACATGCTGCTGCGCCACGCGTGCATCGTGTGTCTCCATGATAGCACTTTGAAATGCAGTTGCTGCTGTACTGATTGCTACTCGCCTCTTCAAATCGTCATCGTCGCCATCTTTACAACTCGCTACGTCGCTTACTGGCCTCGTGGCATCGGCAGCTGCATCAAGGTACGCGTCCCACGCATCCCACTTGCTCACGACGCTTGTTACCGATGATGTCGATGGCACACTGAACCCAAGGAGCTCACTGACGCCGTCGTGTGCGTCGCCAAACATGTGCGTGAGCTCCGTCAGCAGCAGCGCGAGCTCTTGTGTGGACAGCAGCGCACTGTCGTTGGTAACAACACTGCTGTCGCTCCCGTCCTCGTGCAAATCACCAGTGTCTGCGATGACGCTTCGACGTTTACGGCGGCGTGACGCTGTTGCCTGGTGCGAGGCCTGTACGACGGTTGCAATTGCCATCTTGGCAACTTCGTAGTCGGCGTCGCGTGGAAAGAGCCGACGTGCTTGGGTGAGTAGCTCATTGGACGTCACGTGCGCTTGTGTGGCTGCACCGGCTGAGCTGGCCGTCGAGGATGCAAAGTGGGGACGACTGTGTCGATACGCATCGCGCCAGGAACTCGTAACAGTGACGACACGACTGACGCACGGCTCACGAGCGACGAGTGCAGTAGCGTGGTCGTGAATGGCACGCAGCGCTTGCTGCAGCATCGGTCGCGCAGCTGCGCTCGAGATGCTATGCGGATCCATCCAGATGCGTAGACTGACGTTTTGAAACTCGAGGCAGCCAAATGGCAGTGCGCTTTGTACTGGCGCAGCTGCAGTGGTTGTCTCTGGTGCTGGTGTGGGCGGGACGACACGATGCACTTGCTGCAAATCGACTGCATAGACGTGCTTGGCGTCAAAGCGCGCAAGCAGCTCACAGCTGTTGGTATTGCCGTCTTGTCGCATCCGCAGCTCGAGCTCAAACTGCGTCGGGTCCTTGTCCGTGTCGTCTGTCGTGAAGAAGCAGAAGCGCGAGCCGACGTGGAAGCAGCCATATGCGGTGTTCGCACCTGCAGCCGGCGGCGGCAGCAGCAACATCAGTGGTGGCGTCCTTGCTGCTTGTGTGTGTGGCTCTGCATCGACGCCTTCATCGTCTCTCGCGGCGTTGGCATCCACGGCGATAGCGTCCTCCCAGTATGCTGTTGGAGTTCGTCGCAACCAGAGCTGCGCATCGAGGAAGAGCTCTCGATTCATGCTCATCGTTGCGCGACGTCGACGATCTGGACTTCTCCTCGCCGGTATGATTATGCAAAACAAGAAGTATGCACTCCAGGAGGCACAATACATTCCGAAGGTGTCTGCTCAAAATATGAGTGGTTCTGTATGCATATCTACAACACGGCTTTTCATATATATTCATGCATAAAACACGACATTTTGAATATTGTTAATATGTATATGTGTAGCTGTTTTCGTGACTCCTCGCCGGTATGAGTATGCAATACGAAAATATGCATTCCAGGAGGCACAAAGCATTCTGAGGGCGACTGCTTTCAAAATATGAGCGCTTTTGGTCAGATAAAAAAATCGCGATGTTGCGCGATAGCGACAGAACCAAGTTGTCGCACTTTTGCCTCCTCAACGAGCCATTTGCTATTGTAGGTTGTCGCATTTTTCAGATGACCCCCGAATATGTACGAGTGCGACAAATGGCTCGTTAACGAGACAAAAGTGCGACAACCAAAAGTCCAATGCCTTGAGCATTTTGACAGCACATGCACCAAACATTTGATGCATTCTGCTCTATATATTCACAAACCACTCCTGATTTATTTGTGAAAAAGTACTAAGAACAAAAAGATCGCGACAGCGGATCGAACAACCGTAACTGCCGTGTACCTCGTAATGTCGACGTTGCCATCGCTCTCGTCGTCACTCGACGACGCGTAGTGAGCGAGCTGCTCAACATTGGATACGATTGGATACGAGTAGCTTTGCGAGTACAGTATATATGCTATCTTTCAAAAAAGTAAAAAGAACATGTTTACAACCACATCTCTACTTATATCTAGCCACCGGCACAAGGTTAAATGATCACAATACATGTTGACCGGCACGTCCAAGTCAAACGTATTTGCACTAGCACCCACAAGACGAATAGCACGACGCCGTCAGGGATGAAGGCGCGCAAACCGCAACTTTACTTCTCTCCTGCTGTCGACTAGTTGTTAGTAACGAAGTGCTTGCTGTTTACGTTCATTGTAAAGCCTGCGATGGTGGTCAAAGTGAAAGAGGAACGTGCTATCTTCGTCTGTGAGCGTGTCAAATAGCAGCGTCTGGCCAGTGTCAAAGGTTTAGCTGGGCGTCGTCGCAGCAGCTTGACGAGCTGCTCTGCGTCGCTTGCGCGCAGCGCACCTTCATCAACAAGAAGCGCAGACAGTGCTGTCATGTTCATCGTTGCAGTCAAACTGTTTACCTTTACTTGTTGCATATCATCATTTTTCATCAACCCCTAAACAGAGGTTGTTCAGTTAGATACAATACACGTTAAATACGATAGACACGTATGGTGGAACATGCTCCACGTGTCATGCTCCGCCTCTCCGCATTGAATACAAACAGAGAAGCTCAATTCTCGTTTCACACTGAAACACACACTTCCTCCTCGCTCCTCGTCGTTCTCCTTCTCCTCCTCGCTCGCTCTCGCGGTCTTCCATCTGGAAAGCACGCATCATCGCATCGTTCGACGGCAATGGACTGCTCAGCATCGCCACCACGCGCGACTACGACGGCGATAATGACGATCATGGCAGCGACTCGGACGATCCAAGCACCGTGATGGACATCAACGGCGATGATGACCTCAACTCGTCACTTCAAACATCGTTTATACCTTTTGGTCGCCGCACATCGACGAGAACTGTGGATCAAGCGACGGCGGTCAAAGTGTCGATGCCGACATGACAGCAGCAGCACATGCGACTGCACTCCTGGTCAAATCATCATGTTTGTCGTTAAGCAGCGCAAGTTAAAGAGAACGAAGAATGCCAAGAGCCAAAAGCTGAGCTCCAAGAAATTGCGATTGATAGAGGCGAGAGCCCGCGCACTGTTGATAAAGACGATTGACAAACTTGCACGTCCTCGTTGTCACAGGCGTATGGAAACTTCCAGATTCTGTGCAGCCGGTATGAGGGATTGCTGTTTACAAGAACCCGTACATTGTCAAGCAGTATTTCAACATAAACACCCCATGCAGCGTCATGAAGAACGAGCAGTAATCGATCTATCTCCACCACTCCATGCCTTGTGAGTGGAAAGCGTCGCGAACCGCAAAGTCATCTCGTACGAAGAACTCATAAGCAACATTGAGCAAAAGTCCGCGATGGCACCGCGAAGGGTAAGTACACAAAGCCGCTCGGCACGCCGGAAGCTTGCCAGACACGCAAAGAAAGGACGCTGGCTTCTGTTGTCATGGTAATTGTGTCTGTCGACTCTCGCGGCGCCACTCGTTTGAATGAACAGCGAAAAGCGGGACCGTGGTTCGAGAGATTTACTACATGACCACCTTCCGCCCCAACAACTATCACCTCAACAACAACAACTACAACAACAACTCGTTCTACTCGAAAAACAAGCAGCACTTTCAGCCGTACAAGCACGGAATGTCACGCGACCGTACTCGATGGCAGCAGTCCGATTACACGCCGGCGTATCACCAACAAAGTAGCGACATCTACGATCACAACCCCGCCGCGATCCATGGGTTCTCATCTTAATGTCGAACCAGCTCCAAGACGAGCAACGGATCGATAATGGCAATTATATCGGGATTTGAAAAACGAGCTCGGCCATTTCGCCGTCGCGGATGACAATGTGTTGGTGCTGTCTGCTATCTTTTCGCCACACCTGGAAGGTGGCCTCTGGAAGCACTCGCCACGTTGCCTCCAAACGCGACTGGTTAACCGACATCACTCCATGTGATAGAGCGATTACGGTTGGTGGAAACCACAAGATAGCGATTGAAGGCGTCGGAAGAGTTCTACTTTGCGTTGCGACAACCACGAGTTCTGATGCGACCATCGTTCTCGGCAACGTATTGCACGCTCCGAACCTCAAGATCAATCTCTACTCAGTCGCTCAAGCAACGAAGGGTGGGTATGATGAATTGATCGGCTGTTCGCCGATTGGTGCGTTCTCTGGTTCGAAAATTACGGCAATATCGAAACCACAAGCGCCGCCACGAGCTGCTTGTACCAGTTCATGGTGAATCCACAGACGCGCGCCCAACTACGTCGCAGTCATTCATGCTCTGGCACAAACACATGGGCCAACTTGTCAATTCGTATGCCATGCTTAGACTCCAAGCAGTTAAAGACATTCACATTTCCCAAACTGGCATCACCAGTGTACTTCATGCATCTACGCAAAATCATACAGACAGCCATTCAATAAGCATAACGTTTTGCGTAATCGTCATTCTCATATATGTAATCAAGCGAAAGTCAGACTCCTACGAATGATACGAGCACTTTAAAAAAGCGCATTAGACGCTGTCTTGCAATGATGTTGAAACTCTTGAAATTTGCCATTATTAGCACAGCGATGCGGTGTGAACGCAGCAAGCATATAATGATTGTGAGATAAATAAACTGGGTCGTCTCATCAATGGAGAGTTTGGCACACATACAAAATTTACAAATACATACACTTCACAACAGAATGAGGCTGCAGAATAGCGACTCATGCACGCAATAGCAAGCTTAATAGATATGACAGCTAGCCCAGACACAGCAAGTAACTCTCTATATCAACAATGGATTAAAAGAATATCAGCAGCGCAATCGCTTCAAATATTTGTTTTGCACAAAATATGTTCACATCCTAGAACCTCACAGACGCAAACTTGAAGCATGCGCTAAACGTCCAGTACGTTGGCGTCTCGACACACATAATAGTTCACCTACTCATTTTATCACCTCATGACTGATTGCCTACAATAACGACCTCACTTATAATGAATTTTTATATCCAGCTTTATCAAAAATATAATCGGTATACAGGTACGCAACACATCGCTTGTCCACTACCACTGGTGCCGGTTAAAACACTGCCGTCATTAGCAGAAGCGCTAGTTAAAATGCAATTCGTGTTTGTTCAACAAAACCAAATGTGATGAAAAAGACAGCAATACAACGCAACAGGTATTTGAAGTACCTTATGAATATGACCTTGAACGTTTTTAAATTCACTCCTTTACTCATTTGGATAACAAATAGATCAACGAAAGACGTATAGTGAGTCAATTTCCGAACAAACAACCCGGAAAATGGAAATTAAACACGCTCAGAGAGTTAAGCTTACATGAAACAAATAACATATGGTCACTTGTTCACTAACCTCGAGCCCTGTCCATATATGGTGCGTACATACCACTAATGGATGAGCGGGGTCGACGTTAACAATCCGTTCCAGCTGCGGTACTACTCGCTGCAGCCGTCGATGCGTTTGGCCAAATACTGCAAGTCAATCTTTATATATTTATGCAACAATGCGATTGTAAACGCGTTCGCTGTGCATCAGGTGATTTAGGACTGCAATAGCGCCAAGCAGTCCCACTACGCGCAGAAACTAATCGATTTGCGCGAACCGTACCTTTCTTTCACTGTAGACGTCATCTCGCCGCCGTGTGCCATACAACATGGCGGTTCAAGAAGAACCTTCCAGCTGCGCATAAGCCGGTCGCGTGCCACGAGTGGTACAATTTGATGGGCTGCTACAGACGTCCACGCACTCAAGTTCGTTGCCGCAGCCGCTTAGTTTGCCGCCGCAGCCGATTCTAGAAGTGGGTCGAGTCGACCAATGGCAGCTGGCGTAGTCGTCATCGACAGTGCAAGGTATGTACTGTCTACAAGAGAGATCGTTGAGCGCAAGCCCTCTAAATGGTACTGCGCGGGCGCGCGTGGTTGTGCACAAGCGATCGATTGCATTTCACGAACGACAACATGATTTGCATTATTCTGGCACTTCAATTGCGCTGGCGGCAAGCCGATCATGATTCCGAAAGTCGGTCACGATATCCAGAACCGAAAGGCGACGGGCGATATGCCGGTGGAGAAGAAGAAGCGGCAACAAGAGCAATGTCGGCGCACGCAGAGCTCGAAATAACGCAAAAGCTCGATTACTGCGAATATGGACATGCAATCGTCGGAGTCAGCACACGAATGCAAAGAAAGAATGGCGTTTTGAGCGCGAGAATGCGATGGTGTGACAACAGCGCATGATGTGCGCGCGCATGCATGTAGCAAGGTTTACGAGAAGCATAGTCGCACATCGGATTATATTGTAAAGGTAACGCGATGGATAATTGCAAGTGAAAATTGTGTAGGCTCCGATAAAAGAACAGAAATTTCGTGTCGATTTTACAAACCCACGTACCAGAAATGTGTACGTTATAGCACTAGAAAATATTTCGAACAGTTCATTGCCAGCAATATTTCTAAAGTATCGTCAGAAACCTACATGTATGCTAATCGCACGAATTTAATAGTGTTTGATAGCAAGAATCCCAATTTTGTGTCCAAAAGTAGCGTTACATGATTGTACATTGTATCTGAGCCTTCAATTTTGAACAGTGCAATCAATGATGGCAATACAAAATCTCGTTGTGAAGTCTTGTTTCTCATTTATTTCATGCATCTTCAGAGTTTATTACATTGCATTCAACACATATGCGCGTACTATTTAAACAAATCAAGGAAAACAATAAAAATGGTGAAACGCAACGCATTTTGAGTAGCTCCACGTGCCCTACTATCGCACTTACACGTGCACACTCGCATCTCAAGTGCTGTGCCACTGTGTTTCTGCTCAGTTTGCTAACTCTATTTTCTGATCTGCTTTCTTCCTTTGCTTTTGGCTTGTACTATCTTGATGTGATGTGCTCGTCGGCTGAAGCTCACATAATTCCCACTAAGTCGAAACCACGCATTGTCGTCAGCTTATTTTGTACTATATAACGTTTTACACATACACATGGTGTCGTTGATATCAAGCGTCCATATATAAATATATATATAGTAAACAATCGTTTTATTAAAGTGACTTAATAAGCCAATACTGGTCACGACGATGGCGGCGTGTAAACCAAATTGGATAAGAATGTTGGACCTTACTACCCATTGCTGACACTGTTTTAGACAATAAAACATACATGAGTATGTGGTAAAGTGGGTGACCAATTTGCATGGTGTCAGTCGATGGTCAGATCAAACCGACGGCATTGATCAAAGCCCGGACAGACTTTCACTTAATCGGAGGACATTATTTAATTGACGAGTCACTAGACAGAGAATAAACCAACGAAAGGTTATGTGCTATTTTAGACTAAGTCGTCGTCAACAATTTGTGTCAGGGAGAGATATTCCAGGAAAGAGTCAGAACGACGAGACGAACTGTATATGTGGTGGATAGGAGTCGGTGGGCACGGCCATCACAGAAGAACGGAAAAGAGCAACCAAAATAGCAAGGTAACAATGCAGACCGCAAATTGCCATTCAACACACAAGAGATCGTCTTCTTCTGCCGCCACAGAGCTCTACACTCGTCTGCGCCAGTCTGCAGTTTTCCGATCCTCACCACACCGTGCTCTCAACCACTTCACCCCCACCCGTGCGCTCATTCAAAGTTCTTAACTACCTCTGGAAGGCGCGTGGGACCAACACTGCCGCCTATCTACTTCTAGGTTCGAGCTTAGGCGTATACGTCATCGCTCTTCTCGCACAGAGGCCTCCCACCTCTGTCGAAACTCAAGACACACACGAAAAGAAAATATCAGTCACTGCAAGCGCGTATCACACGCGTGCAGACGAACTTCGACCCAACCTTCTCGTTCTCCACAACGCCGGTACGGCCAGCAGCAGCGCTTGATCGCGATAATGTTTTCACTGTGGGTTTACCTCAAGTACTTAGGATATTATAACAAAACATCAAACAGAGAAGATATGCGTATGGTTGTCGTGAGCTTTCGGTACGAGCTATCCGATGTACATGTAAAGCAAGTGCAATGGAATACTAGTAAGTGAGATAGCTTGTACATAACTATCGTGACTCTGGGAGCGCAGTGGCAATATACAAGACATCACACTGTATTAAGATCTTGTAACATAAAATTGACATGCCGTACGGTTTGTGTAATCTAAGTCACAATATCGCTGTTTGCTACACGAAGCGAAATGACCGTCAGCTGCCAATAAACATTTACTTCGACTTGTATGATGTGTCACCATGTTGGCGAATGGCACATGTATGATGCGCGTACAGCAGTTGTGGTTGCCATGTATGTTATGTCGAGCAGGTCGGGGTTAAAGGTGGTACGCATGAGTCTCTGCTCGATTCGTCTACTCCACTAATGCGCTCGCCACGCTCGTTTTACTCTATCATCGACGTCGCTGCGGTATACAAAACGACTAGGTCATGAGTAACACACACGCACTGATAGTAACGCATGGATATCAAGTATCGTACGTACAACGATGAGTTAACCGTCGGCGGTATTTCGATATTGCATCGCCTGCGAAATGATTGGCGAATTCTCAATTGAAACCTCGGATCAGTCCGTGCGCGGAAATTAATATAGTTCGTAGCCAAATCGAAGTACGATATGATGTGACATGACGTCATGAATGGATTCGATATGTTTTTGTACAATGTAGTATTTGCGATATTGTTAAATGGGAATGTCTGTTGCAAATATTGCGCACCTTTTGGGAGTTTATTTGTGAGTTTGTAAGTTTCTTTATGAATTGGATTCTGCTCAAAGTTTGCACGATATGAGTTTAGTAGATCTCCAAAAAACACATGCTTTCTTGTACACATGCGCGAACATAAGTATACAAATCATGCATGTGCACATTAAAAAGCAATCCTACACTTACGAGCAAGTATCAGAACGAAAACGCGTGCAAAATGCATAGCGCCATCCGTTTCTTTGGCTGGGTGCCAGAGATATATGATGGACGTCTGAGAACGGCGATGGCGCGAAGATGAGCAGCACAGCATTCCACAACGTTAGTTGTCACAGCCGTTTGACTTTACATCGCCACTTAATGCATAACCATGAACGTTTGCAGAATGTGTAGCGAAACCACTTTTGCTATCAGTCACCAGTGTGACGTGTGTGGACGCCAAAATCACATCTTTTGAGAACTTCCTCTCGATGAAGATCATGGCTGCTCGACGAGGTGACATACTTGCACTACAGCGCCAGTAAAAAACCTATAGAGTCGGAATCACGAATTGTAGCTGCTTTTGGGAGTGATGTTGACATTGCGGTGGAGTATTCAAAACAAACATACAAAAAGTAAGCGATTAGTGGCAAAAACGTGACACGATTTTGTAGCGTGATATCGACGCTGCAGTAAAATACACAAAACAAACATACAAACGCAAGGGACTAGTGGCAAAAAAACACGATATTGTCGCTCGTGGCCGAACCTATCATACTCTCGTCGAGTGGATTCTTAAACCGCACAACCTTTAAAGCAAATGCTGGGGGTGCCGCAAGAGGGCTTAATGGTTCGTATGGCTATACGACGAGCTGCTGCTCGAATTTCCGCGGCTTCAAGTGGCGCGGGTAAATGAGCCGAAAATTATAGGCATCTGCACATCGATTCTTGCTCGCAGTACTGTCAAGTTTACGCTGTCAACATTAACGGTAGGTCTGCCAATTGGCTCTCACACGACGTACAGTTGGATCCAGTCATTTTGCGACCAACATGACATTACAACTCGAATGAAGGGTAAGAAGCAGGCAGTCAGTGAGGAGAGCAGACGCGTTTCACCTGGGTGGAATCGAGCGGCAGTTCAAGAGAGCGAGCTAAAAGAAGACTATATCTACAACATGGACGAAACCCACAGCTATCAAATATGAGATCTGCCTGACGACGTATCTGGCGTGACGTATAGTACTGCACCGAATGTTTTGATGAGTCGCAGAACAAGCCGCTATTCTGTCCAGCGCCGGAGGACTCAAGGTCAACTCTCTCATAGGCGCTTGCTCAAACAGAAGTGCTATTCGATAAGCTTACCGCCCAACAACGCTGACTTGTTCCAGTCTGCCGACGCAAACGTCTTCATGCAGCTCAGGTAGGTGTGTGTGAAAGGAACTGTGGAAGTGAAGGGAACTGCGGGTGGTGACGCACAACATGTTCTCGGACATTCCAAACGACAATGGCAAATGATAAGGAAAGTTGTTGCGTCCAGGAAAGCATTACAATCATTAGCTTGTTGGAATATGCTCTCGCATTGTTTGCGATATCCAAGCCGGCGACAACATCAGCAATGCCAAGATCCAAGTTTTTTTATGGTCTCGGCTTGAATATTAATGGCATGTAAGAGGAGCCTCGGAAATTTCGGCACTTGTATGCACCTGCGTTGCATATTTCTCAGGATCAGTATATTTCACGTTACGGTGTCCCAAATCAACGCTGATAAATTGTCTGGGCCAGACTATATACAACCGCTGGTGCCGCGCGTGTGAGTGCTGCTGTACAACAAGGGACATTTTATAGAACTTTGACAAACCTTCAAATAAAATTGAATCAGTTCACTGCAATATAGTGCAATTTCATCTTCGAAACCAGAACTGAAGTTTTCGTTTTCGAAAACAGTTGCTCGAGCTCTGTAATACGTAGCTAATTCAATGTGAAAGATTTTCGACTCTTCTAGTAGATGTCGGGAAAGGCGATGCTTGTGTCACTAACCAGATTAAAATAATACATCTAAGACAACTTGACCAACAGACATTAAGACAAGCGAGGCAAATTAGTTACCGCCACGCTAAGCGCGGCTACCCCAAACTGATCATATAACCGCAAATTCTTCGATCAGACAATCACACACGACAACGTTCTGATTCAATTCTAGTCATGCTTAAACCATCGCAGATCAGTAGCGCAGATGCAGCCACCGCGGCAACAAGATTGCATTGACGACTCATAATCGGGTCGAGCTTTCTGTGCATGTGTGAAGGCATAGTTTGACGCCAAACATATAATGATCTGAGTTAAACGGACGATTGTAGATGATTTAGTAGAAGCTCTAGGTTATTAGGATTCTCAACGCAAATATGCCAAGCGTAACTATACAGCATCCTTGACGCTTAGTAATCAAAGTCTTTTCATTTGTTGGCCATAAAGTTTTCCACGTGTCTTATATTCTTCCTGTTATATAATTTGGTTGACTGCCGTTGATTTTACATTCAAAAGATGCAGCTAGTATGTTTCAAGCGACACATTACGACATTTCATTATAATGTTAAGTGTATAAGGCATATTGCTTAGAAGGTAATAATTAATATATATGTTAGAAACGATAGACATATATATATATTTATATTTATATATATATTTGTGGCGCAATTGTCACAAGATAATTTGTAAAAGAATCTACAATTTTACCAAATAATGCATTGATTGAGCGTGCAATCTTCTCAGTGGTGATTCCTCTTAGCCGCAACTCTCAGCATTTGTTTTATGCCACAACGTGTGTGGTATATTCATATGGTTAAAGTTGAGGTTCTATATTCAGCTTGCAATGCGTGTACATACATGCCCCTTACTTTGTTTAGAGATTGCAATTTGAATTTATGCGAGATGCATGTGTGAGTGTTGAGTCGCGCTACTCGCATACAAGTGCAAAACTTTCTGGTAGCTCAGCTGCTTTTCAGATCAAATTTTTTCGAGTGGTCGTGACGGAGTGCGACGGAGGTACCAAAAACACGTAGAAAACGTTGCAACTTCCGGAATCACTAGCGCATCACGAGCACGAATAGATAGTTTTCACTCTCGAAGTTTGTGTGGTTGTGTGTGTTGCATTTTCGTGTAAGTCATTAGGGTGTTGCTGTGGAATGCTGTTGTTTGGATGGATGTGTGTGCGTGTGGGTTTATATAGGTGCTTGGATGATGCGAGTACGTCAAGCGTGGTATTACACTGCCTTGAATGTGCTTGCCAGCCACAATACAGTAGTTATATATATTATTTTCGAAGTTTAAAAGTAGACTTACCAATCTTTAGGATGATAATCACGAGGCCATGTGGTGTGGAGGCATTTGTAACTCTTCTAATGCTGTATTATGTCTACATATGCACACACACGCGTTATAGTCGATGCACTGTATAGTTTGCGCAAATGTGCACGATGCCACCACTGCAGCGACATTAGTTACAAGTAGATGGTTATCTCTTCGAGCACTCGACACACGCGTCAGCTAATGTCCTGGTATCCAGCGATGCTGTTTCTCTGTACGGCTCACCAAATTTAAGTATCATGCTCTACTCCTACTAACACCTAATGATTTAAGTATATTTCTGCTAGTGAATTAAGAACATTCCAGTCATAATATAAATATGTCATGTGATATCATATACCAATTACAACTTACTAACACGGAGGCAAATTTGAAATGTAGCGTAGTCTCTTTGCAGCCTACTGCAACTGAAGTCTGAAGTGTGCACTTGAAAAGAAACCGACGGCAAAAACTGAGCGTTGAAGACGAGTATTGCACCACCCAGTCAAGCGCCAGGTATAACTTGCATGCAATCGTACGATGAGTAACTCTTCAATCCAACCAATCGCCACAGACTACGACGAATTGCACGACTAGAAATCCCCCCTTAAATGACCCTTTCCGTCGCCACCGTTTAACACAAGCCCTACAGCGATCGCAACCAACCTTTAGAAGTTGAATCTCCACGCGAATTTATCTCCTCGACCAAGAACACTTCAAAATATGCGGTCAGATATTAATGGAGAGCGCGTCATACACACGCAATCTGATGGTGTTCAGCCGTAACCACAACAAACAAACGCTGATGGAGATATTGATCACGTTAAGTGCCAAACGTCCGACAATCCATTAATCACACAAGATTATTCGTTCGTCGTATTAAGCGCGATGCCGAGTACCAGTAGACTATATAAATAAATAAGGCGAATAATATTGTTGTTCAAGTCGACTGGTACTATGACCCCATCGTAACTGCAGAAGGCGCGTATGTCCACCTTTCCAGTCTACAAAGCCCAGTCCGATGTGATTGGAATTGACAACTCATTAGGCAACTTCCTGTCACTATTAAACAATGTTTAATCGGCATCTCCCCAGCTTGCGCCGCTAATCCAATATGATCGTGTGAACACTCTAGGCTACTTCAAGTTAATCCGTGTGAATTTTTCATTGGATGCCCATGTTATCGAATCGGCGTATGTTCTCTACTTTGCTTTACACATCGAGTCTACGTATCATGACACGTTACGTGCAGGTTTTGTACAGGAATATTACTTCATGATGCTGTACAATCTCACACAGTCGCTGACTGACCAAACCATATTGTGTGCAATTTTGTGTGCAATTGAAGTCATAGCTCCTCACCGGGAAGTTGTGTACGATGGTTACACTATCTCGTACCTTCGTCGTTTCGTAGAGAGCCTCAACACGTTCGCGGACAACAACCTGTTTGGTACATAAGCGTATTGACTTGGTTGACACCGTGCTGCTACATCGAGAATTAGATGATTTGTTCTCACATGTTATCGTACCATACAAATTGTGAAGTTCGAATGATACAGACTACCCATCAGCACGCTTTCGTTCATCGGCTAATGACGCGCAAAAACACAACCGATATCAAAAAGGTCGAATTAGTTGCTGTATGTCGCCCCGCTCAAACTAGTGATTACAGATATGCCTATTTTGATGCTAAGCGTGTAGCGTCATGTCAACAAATACTTTTCAGTCGAAACATTCGAGCAGGCGTATATCTAGACTACCAATTTCCCTTTTCGTGCTTACGTAGTAGTCAGTCGTATGCTTTAGGTGTGTCAGTGATTGACAATATTTACTACTTGCAAATCGTTCTGAATGGACACAAGTACAGAAACTAAGAAACGAGGATGATGTACACAAACATGTGCATGTTCGGTTAAATATGTGTATTATTGCGAATGACGTTTAGAAACGACTCATACTAAGCAAACTAGCAATCTGTTACTGTTTTTATCAGTCACTGCTGCACAATCCAGGAAAATGTATAATGTTATAAATTTTGTCAAACCACAACATTCGAATAAGAGTTATTATAGGTCCGTGCTTCACAAAAGTGGTATAAATTCAAAGTGTAATGTTTTAAATTTCGACAAGTCATTGCTAAAAGCTCCTCTAAATCCGCTGTAGCCGTCTCAACGTGTGAAGTCCAAACTGTCTCAAGCAAGAAATTTGGAAATATCATATTTGCATTTTTATTGATTGAATATAGCAGACTGGACGAAAAATGGTACTGCAAATGTGAACGCATCAAACAGTATTGAGGAAAGTGTTGGACAATTATTGAATAGCAGCGCACCAGTAATTAAATACAGAGATGAAAAACGGTCTCAGCAAAAATGATAGCACCAAAAAAACAACTGACCCGTTGTGCACCAGCATGGCAAGATGCGTCTCTGCACCTACGAGATGCTTGTGCAGTGCATACATGAATATGTGCGTGTGTAACACTACATATTTGCTGTTTGTTTTTCCCAACGCAAGGATGCTGGTCTTAGCAGTCCGGACGCTCGTACAAGCAGCATGACAACACGGACGCTCGCAATCACGGCATCTCGCCTGTACCGACGTGATCGAACACGACTTGCATGGGCAATACTATGTGTCTCACTTTACCAAGCAAATTTAGTCATCCATACGCACTCGCACTCTTAATGTGTGCGTGCTCTGCCTTTGCTTTCAAGCGCTAAGATTATGCTCGCAATGATTTGTGCAGCGTGTGTTGGCAGCTCGACAGCTTTGTCTATGTATCGTGAGTGTTCATTTAACAGGAGTCAACGAGCGCTACGACGTGTGACAAGGCTCTCTGTGCCAACTCACCGAGTGTCAACAGCGTAGTCACAGCCACGTTAGTCGACTTTGGAAAGCGGAGACATCTGTGCTATTGTTGTTGTCGTTGTGCACGTGTTGCACTTATTGTGCGCTTACGATTGAGAGTGTTGTGACATGTGATACTCACTACTGATAAGTATGTGTTTATGTGCTGTTAGCGATTGCAATTAAATTGGCCATTTGTGGTCGAGTAAATCTGCTTTGTTTTTGGATTCGGCATGGCTATAATCGTCACATAATCGAATCATGTAGACGGCTTTGTTGATGTTTTATTTTTAATTCTCTGACGCTTCCACAATATATGGCGAGTTATGCAGCTCTGTCGTGTAGTGCAGGTTGAGTAATGCGCAGTCATTCCTTCATCTCGCGAGATGTGCGCGCTTGCGGAGAAACGCACATTGAACATGCAACACTGCTGAGTTCTTCTAGGTGCACCGCGATTGGTATCGCTGCCGAGTCTGTAACAAGTGGTCCCGCAAGTACAAGTCGAGCACTCGCGCCTCTGTACGTTGGACAAGCGCCAAATGGGCGTTTTCACTACTTGCGATTCACAGCAATGCTAGTAGTTGCACGTACGTTGCTGGCAAACGACGATGTTGTCGCCATTATATCGTCTGCGTCATCGCCGTCAATGTGCGCACGGTCAACTCCTGCGCATTCGAACAGTAGTGACAGTAGCTGTCGCAGCGATCGCACCAAGTGCGTCGACGCTGCGGCGTGTACGAACCTTGCTCACCGCCTCCAAGCGCGACTGATTCCACAGAAAACCTGCGTCATCGCACACGTAGATGCACGAGCGTATCCGATTGCCTGCAAACTGGCGATGCAACTCGCACTCGCCTACAAGGAGCTCAAACTCCGCGTTAAGTATACCGCCTGATTGAGTTACTTAAAGTATTGCGAGTCATTCGTTGTTTCAAGTTGTATGTGCCAACTTGCTGAAGAGTAAAGCGTCAGAGAAGAACTTTTTGTGGAGTCGTCTAAAGTCATTCGAGTTTAACATTTATGTTTGCGAAGTAGCGGCAGTTGAGACGAAAATAGTGGGCTTAGAGATGGCCTCAAGCAAAGTGTGCTGTTTTGTTTTTCGATAGGTAATAAGAGCAAACATTCACATCACGACTAGTGTTCGGCAGTATGGTTTTTATGCTTGAATGGTGTTCGACAGTATGGTGTTTTATGCGTTGTCATTAGCTCAACCAACAAAATTAATTGATGATATAAGGAGTGTAACCATTGACAAATACTATCGATATGAGTAAAAGTCATTGACATGCTAATATTGACGTCAGAAACGAAGAACGTACTAGTCGATTGTCTAGCGTAACAGATATGTATATTGCTTTCTTTAAGATTAATTGCGCTAAGTGAAACTATCAAACTCAGAAAAGGATACAATTTAGACTGAAACAAGAAAGCAAAAGCTGATTTTGACTTCCTTTATATACCCAAATATCCACTTGGTGTCGGTATATAGAGAAGAAATTAACAATAAACGATGTCATTATTGAAATTCATGGCTAAATGAGTAACTCGTTAGCATACAGGACAAAACTAGCACATAAACGTCATAACCACATGGTATCATCGTGCACTTCAGCGCTCATATATGTATTTGATACAATTCAATGTTGCTTGCAATATTATGAGGCAAATGATTGGATGGTACTCAATCTCTATTATCAATTCGCTTAGGCTAAGCGCACTCATAATATATTGTCTCACCAGCTTGCAAAACTCGTACGCGTTAAAAATGCCTACATTTTTACACCTACTTTTACAAGCAATGGATTTAGTTTCTGTGATGTTGTTAACAAGAGAATATATTTTTGGATTAGTATATCATCGCCATATACGCACCCGTTTCATAAAGAGTTATGCCTCGCACTCTCACTTGCAAGTAGATAAACACCGGTTCATATTGTCTTGTCATTTCATTGCACAGAGATTTTGCTGACCATTCAGTGCTCCGCACTAATGACACTAAGTCTACATTTTGCCGAGAATTCACATCCATAAATATGTATATCACATCTTGAGATAGTGTTGTGCAACGACTACGAACGAAAATGCGTGTGTTTGCGGAGTGTGTCTCTCGCTCGTAGTGTTGTGTAGATTTGAATTCGAAGACAAGCAAACAATGTCTAAACAAGAATGTCCATGTAGGCGTTGTGTGAACAAGACTCGTGATCATGGTGTAGCAGTGTACAAGATCGATTCGCGCTGAAAGTGTATGCTGGTGCGAGCAAATATAGTTGAGTAAATACTGTTAGGTATACACATCAAAAGTGTCGAAAAAATGAAACGCGTGCATTATAACTAACCCAATGCTTACGAATATTGTGCTTGAGTTCTCGCGAAATGGTATTAATACGGACCGAGTTGGACCCGCGCGGTAGTGATGTCGCCTTTTTACCCTGTCGATGTTGTCAATGTATGTGAGATACGTCGCCATTTGCTACGTTGTATGTGCTACATATTAGAGAGTGCTCGTGAGTGCACGCTATAAACATTGTAAAGCCATATAAACTTGGTATATGTGATAAATTATGACGTCGATTGACGGCAGCACGTTTTTGTTGAGTTATACGTTCCAAAAATTGATTGTGGACTTAACCTCGGAGTCATAAATATTATCTGCTTATTGGTTGAAATGAGACGAGTGACAGTATACATCAAGGGGTTCCTATTATCTTATTCTATTTAATTTTTCTAGGTGCATGAATAAGTGCAAACCAGTACATCCGACATTAAAGTTTGCCAAGCATATATTTAAAGTTGTAGGGATTAGATACACAACATTGGACATCATCACAAATGACTCGATAATACTAAGTGTCGCGAGCTATCAAGACGCACAGGGAGCCATGTTAAAAGACAAACTCACCCACACGAGATTTAATGTCAAAAGCATTAGTTACGCTTTTTCAGATGCAAATCTAATGTATGTTAGTTTGTTTTACAATAATTTTATCTTCCCATGTCGTATTGCTTTCGCATAAACGAACGTTACCGTCATCGCTCTGACGTAATATACTTTTGACCAGCACTTCGACTGTGATTAAGTGAATTGTAATACTGCGCATGGACTTTCTATTAGGATAGCGAATTTGTTTTAAGTGACACCTACTCTACTCGGTAAACAAAGGTTGTTGAGCCCGTTCACGAAGCTTTTGGCAAACCACACAAGTGCGCCGAAAATCGTTATTGCGCATGATGGATTCGTTTCCTCGCGCAATCTGACATACAATTGTGTCGTTATGACCCGTTTAATTAGATTAGTGATTGAATGGATGTTCTATTCAACCTCATTTCAGCAATATTAATCTTTAACAAGAGAAGCGAAACATTCAGTACATTCTTTTATCAATCAGTACATGTGTGTGTACGAATGTCAAAACCATTTTCATCATTGGTCACCATCTATTTAAGTGTATGACAAATGGCAGAATTATATAATCAAATATTGAATAATACGTCATTTCGAGACATAACATCTCCATGCAATTTTGGAGTCAATTTGATTGCACGAGCGTCTTGTGCGAAATGGAGCGGTCGAGTTCCAAGCCGCATAGCATATTCTGTTTGTACCTCGCGATTCATTTGCAGACAATTTCTGCGTAAACACGTGGTCCGTCACTAAACATTGCGACGGATATCTTGCTATTTCATGTAAGTCTTCAAATTGCGATTGCTTTAGCAGTATGTATAAGACATTTTAATGCTAGATTATGGCCCCCTACGCTTTAAGAGTATTTTGAATATGTTCCAGATTACATTATACCGAGTATAGCTGTCAAGCATCAAGATCAAATGATATTGATACGCGACACGATATGATCTGGATGCATTCGGACTCTAGTTTTATTTTGCATTTTTATGCGAATCTACTGGCAATACAAGTGTCTGCCTTTACGTTTTGATGTCATATTTTTTCAAATGAAAAATGTGGCATATTTGGAAAGATGTACTGTACGAAACATGTAGTATGTTTAACGCAGAAATACGGAAAGTATAATATCCACGGACCTGTGATGAAATGCAGTATATATGTTACAACAACGAGACAACTCGATAAAGTTAACAAAATTTTACAGTTTACGTACCATACAATCCTCAAGTTGATTTACTGCAGGAAACGGCTTTTAGACTCTGGACCGGTTCAGTTCCACGCGGCACTAATCACACTTTTTGTACCTCACGGGTCAGCCAAACTCGCCCGCACTGCGACGTGCGACGTGTGTCAACGTCATCTGCCTGACTGTGCCCGTGTGTGTGAGCAAGAGCAAGAGCGACGTAGTAGCAGCCCCCTTCGTCATCGAGACTGCAGTCGCCGACGCAGACACGAGGCGCGGTGATCGGGCAGCATGGACCCGAGCGTTGCTGACGCAGGTGCGACAATGTTTGCTTCCTCTACGTGAGGTGATGCTGTCACCGCTCGACGAGTAGATACTTACACCACACCACGTGCACGTGTGTCTACCTATGCATGTGGACACCCTCCACCATGCGTTGCGTCACCTACAGACCATGCAAAGATGAAACAGGAGAATCAGTTGTTGCTCAAGAAGCTCCACGATGTCGTTGCGCGCTACAAACAACTGCAGCAACAGTACCAGACAGTCGTGACCGAGAAAGAGCAGCTCATTGGGACAGCGACAGCTAGCAGCGCAAGCAGCAGCAGCAGGAGCACCACCAATGGTGACGCGGCGACCCATGAGATCGCGTTGCAGGACGCTGCAGTCAAGAAACTCGAGACCGAGAAGCACGAACTGATCGAGAAGCTCAAGAACGTCGTGGGGACATGTCGCGTCATGCAAAAGCAGCTCCAGGAAGCGAAAGAAGAGAACGAGATCCTCAAGTCGCCCGCCAAGCCGCTGCTATCGGCCGCAGCGTCACCCGCTCCAGCGTCCGCAAGCGACGCAACAGGCGACGGCGCAAGTCGCAATGCTGCATTTGCTGCAGCTGCGCGCGTCCAGGCGCTCGAACAATCGCTTGCTGCTGCGGCAGACGAGAAGCAGGCGCTCGTTGCGAAGCTCCAGGAAGTCGTTGCGCGGTACCACACGCTCCAGCAGCAGCTCGAAGCGACGATCGGCGAGCACGAAGCAGCGATCGCGAAAGTCCGCGCGCTTGAGCTCGAACTGCAAACGCGCGATGCTGCAAACGCAGCGCTTCGCGACGAGCTATCGCAGTTGACAACGCGCTGCGACGCGGCCGAGACGCATGCCGCTATTGCGCGTGACGAGAACGACCGGTTACGACACCAGCTGACGGCCGCAATCGACGACAAGCAGCACCTCGAGCAATCGCTCACGACGCAACGCGACGACGCACAGCGCGACACCGAGCGATTGGTTTCCAAGGTAGCGGATCTGCAGCACCACGTCGTGCAGCTCCAGCAACAGCAGGAGGACGCTGAGCAGCTGTATGGCGAAGTCGCGTCGCGGTTGAACCAGACGCTGCGTGTAAACAGCGAATTGGAAGCTAAGCTCCAAGCGGCAGAAGCGGAAGCAGCAACGACGACGACAACGGATGCAGCGAGCGACGCGCGCATCAACGAATTGACTGCGCAGCTCGAAAGTGCAAACCGCGCGATCGCCGACTTGGAACAGCGCCTTGCAGCAGACGCAACGGATGCAAAGCGCCAACACACAGCACTACAAGACCAGAACAAAGCGCTGACGCTATCGAATGAACTCGCAAGTGCGCGGATCAAGCACTTGGAGGCACTACAGACCGAACTCGAACGCTCGGACGACGACGAGTGCGTCAACTACGCGGTAGTGTCACCGACGCTCGATTTTCCAAAGCGCGAAGAGATCCAAGCGCTCACGGCGCAAGTCCAGTCGCTCCAGCATCAACAGCAACAGACGCCAGTGCTCGATCCGTGTCCAGCAGCGGACGCTGTCGTCGCCACGACCGTTGCAGCAGCGGTCCAGAGCGTCGAGCTCACAGCGCAGTACGACGAGATCCGCGTCCAGATGATCCACATCCGGAAGCGACAGAATTCGCTGCTGGCAGCAAAAGAACACGACGTCCATGAACTCGAATCACTTCGTGAAACAATCACGAGCTTGGAGGACGAACACGCAGTTGCGCTCCAAGCAAAGGACGCAGTCGTCCAGACGCTCCAAGTGGATAACGCACAGCTTGTCGAGCGTATCGAGACACTGACGACGCAATTTAAAAACGTCGAGCTTTGTGCGTTGCGGGACGCAGAAGTGATTGCGCAAGTGTGTCTGCAGCTCCACGCGCTGGTTGGAGATGGCGAGAAGGACGACGTCGACCGCACTGTGAGCCACGCGCCATTAGAGATCGACGCTGTGCTTGCGCGCGTCCAGCAGACGCTCGTCGACGCGCACGCTCATCGCACGGCGGTCGACGAGCTCACGACAACGATTGCGACACTGCGTGAGCAACTTTCGACTGCAGACGCGAGTGGAAGCGACAACGACGCTGACCCATCGTTACAAACAGCGCTCGAGACAGCGCAGCGCGAAAATCAACGACTGCACGTAGCGCTCGACGTTCTCCGCGTGCGCCTCCAGCATGAAATCGACGCTGCTGCATTGAACGCTATCGTCGACTCGGTCGTCGCGTCCGTCGTCGCAACTGCGATCGCAACAACCGCAATGCCGATCGACGAGAACGAGAGCGACGAAGCGCCGCTGCTGCCGCCTGTAGCAGAGCCGACGCCACAAACGATCAGCGACCTCGAGCAGCAGCTCGCGCGTGCGCAGCAGTCGCTTGACGAGAGCGAATCGATCCTGGCGAGCGTCCAGGCCGAGAACCTCCGGATGGTGTTTGAAGTCGCCAAGACTGCCGACGGCAGCGCCAAGCTCAAGCAAGATTACGAGTCGTTGCTCGAACAGCAGCGCGACAAAGCGACTGAACTCGAGACGCTCGTGAGTGATCTCGATGCTGCAATCGCTGCAAAGCGCGTGCTCGAGAATGAATTGCGCGAGTCACAGGATGCGCTGAACGCACAGATCCAAGCGCTTTATACTGAGAAGCAAGCGCTGCACGATCGCGTCGAGCAGCTGGAGACCGAACTTGCACGCGTGCGCGCCGAGAACGCAGCGCTCGAGCGCGCGATCGCAGACGTCAAGAGCGAGAATGATACGCTCGAAGAGCGGATCCACGAACTCCACGCGACGCAATCGGAAGTCGACTCGTTTGACGACGGCGACAGCAGCAAGGACCGCGAAGTCGAGGAGTTGCGGTCGTCGCTCGTCCAGGCGAAGAACGAATTTGCGCAGCAGACGCGACAGCTGACGGCACTGGAGCGCAAGGTCGCTGAAGTCTCGAGCCGCTCGACGTCGCCACTGCATAATACGAACGCGAACAACGCCGCCGCTGTCGAGGCCGAGCGGAAAGAGTTCCAAGCTGCGCTCATTGAGCTCATTGACATGGAACGCAAGCTCCAAGCAGCGTACGAGACGCAAAAGTCGTTGGAGGCAGCGCTGAATGACAAGACCGAGTCGAAAGCGCTGCTCGAAGCACGCTTGGCGGACGCAGAGCAGAGCCTCGCAGACGTCGAAGACGAACTTGCGCACAAGATGCGCGTGAGTGGGACGATCGAGACGCACTTGAAGCATACGGAGAGTGAGAACCAGGACTTGCTGAAGGAGCACGACCAAGTGCTCGCACAGCTCGTTGCGGCCGAGAACGTGATTGAAGAGAAGACGCTTGCGATCGAAGCGCTGCGGACGACGACCGAGAGTCTGAAAGACGAGCGCGCACGGCTACTGCACGAGATTGCGATGCTCCATCAGCACAACGACGAACTGTTGCAACAGCGCGAGCGCGCAGCACTCGCACACGACGAAGCGCACGCCGAGCTCGAGGAGCAACTCACGGAACTTGCCGACAAGATCGCGCAGCTCGAGACCGACAAGAGCGCGTTGAAGCAGAGCCTCGAGCGCGAGTTGGATCAGCTCGAAGACGAGCTGGAAGAGACGCGCGGCTGGCGAGTCCGCGCGGACGAAGAGAACGCGGCGTTGCACGACAAGATTGCGACGCTCGAGCGCGCTGCGAGTGAGTTGGATGCGAGCCACGCAGCGCTCGAGCACCAGAACAGCGAGTTGGCACAAGAGCTCGCAGCGGCGCATGCGTCGTTCATGGAACAGATCGGTGCGATGGAGACCCAGACCGAGCAGACGATGCGCGAGATCACGCTCACGATGCGCGACAAAGAGGCGCTCGAAGCGGCCAAACAAGCGCTCGAAGCAACGTATGCGCAGCTAGAGGCTGATGCGGTTGTTGCACGGGAAGCAGTCGCAGCAGCGACGACCGCGTGGACAGTGCGCATCGACGCGTTGAAGGCGGAGGTTGCGACCCGCGCGAGCGCGTGCGAGCAGCTGCAGCGCGAGCTGGCTGACAACGCAGCAGCTGCCGACGAAACGCGTGCAGCGCTCGAGAACCAGTGCGATACGCTCGAGAAGACCCTGGAGCAAACGCAGCAGGAGCTGCAGGATCGAGACGCGGTCGTCGCAACGCTGCAAGCGAGTTTGCAAGCGCAGACGACCGAGTCGGCGACGCAACACGCGAGTTTGCAAGCGCAGCTGGATGCAGCGAAAGCGTTGCTCGAGGTAGCGAAAGCGGA
This sequence comes from Globisporangium camurandrum, assembly GCA_023337595.1. NCBI lineage: Eukaryota > Oomycota > Peronosporomycetes > Pythiales > Pythiaceae > Globisporangium > Globisporangium camurandrum. Next base: position 24,395 of record JAADXH010000272.1, read on the forward strand.
TCTGACGGCGCGGACAACGCAGCACGCGGCAGCAGACCAAACGACGCGCGAATTGACGACGGAGCTCGAAAATGCACGCGTCGAACTCGCAGACGCGCATGCGCAGCAGCAGACGCTCGAGCTTGAGCGTACTGAGCTTGCGAGTGCTCAGACTGCGCTCGAGACGCAGCTGGAAGCAGCACGCGAGATCGCAACCGCAACAGCTGCGGATTTGCAGCACCAATTTGACGTGGAGCGCGCCGAATTGGCTGCTGCTATCGCAAGCGAACGCGAGAGCGCAGCAGCGGCACTCGAGCATCTACGCAACAAACTTGCGAGCGCGCAGACAGCGCTGCAGGATGCACACGAGCAGCTGGCGACATTGCAAACAACAGCCGATGCGACGGCGACTGAGCTGCAGCAGCAACTCGATGCAGCACGCGCTACTGCCACTGACTTGGAGCAGCAGGTCGCAGCCGCTGCGAGCGTCGACAGCGACGTCACGCGACTGACCGACGCTCTCGCAACAGCAGAAGCAGCGCTCACAGCGTCGCAGCTGCAGCACAGCGAGCTGCTCGCTGCGTACGACGCACTGAACGAGCAGCACGCGGCGCTGCAGTCGACACTCGAAACAACGCGCGACGACGCAGCGCAGGTGCTAAACACCGAACGCGCGCGTTGGAACGACCAGGTCGCAAGCCTCGAGGCAGCGCTTGCAGCTGCAAACGAACAAGTTGAGCGTGAACGCACGTCGCATAAGACAGTGGTCGACGCGCTTGCAGCACTGCAGACCGAGTTGGACGCGCTTGCGTCCGACCGCGCGACTGCTGCCGCCGACGTTGCTGCACTGGCGGAACAGCTCGCGAATGCACAAGCTGCATGGGACGACACGACGCAGCAGCTCGCCGACAAGGAGACCGCGCACGCTGCTTTGGCAAGCGAACTCGAAGCGCTGCACACCGAAGTGTCGAAACACACGGCGCGCGTCACGACGCTCGAAGCGCAAGTCGATGGCCACGCAGGCGTCGTTGCGACGCACGCAGTGATCGAGGAGCAACTTGCAGTCGCACGGGCTGCTGTGATGGATGCAGAGCAGCAATTGGCGGCTGCGCAAGCAGCGAACGAGACGCTGTCACACGCGCACGAGGTGTTGCAAACCGAGTTCGACGCGCTGCGCAGCACAATGGCGGAGCTCGAAGCGCAACTGAGCGACCGCGCGAATGCCGACGCAAGTGTCGCAGCACTCGAAGCAGCGCTGACCGAGTCGCAGCAGTCGCTGGCAGCAGCGAACGAGCGTGCTGTGCAGCAAGTGCAAGAGCTGGAGGAGACAGCACGTACGCTTGCGGAGCTTCACGCTGCTGTCGACGACAAGAGCGCTGCGATCGAGACGTTGCAGTCGCAGCACGCGACGCTGCAGGCGCAACTTGATGCACACGCTGTAGACGCACAGCAGCTGCACGCGCAACTTGTGACAGCGCAGCAAGCTGTCGCAGACAGCGAACAACAGCTCGTGACGCAAACGATCGAGCGTAATGCGTTGCGCGCTGCGATCGCAACTGCTGCGAGCACAACCGAAACGCGTGATGCAGAGATCGCAGCGCTGCAGACCCAGCTGACAGCGTTCGAGACGACAGTGCGCGAGCTGCACGTTGCTGTGGAGACGCGTGACCGCGACGCAGCAGCGTCATCAACGCGCATCGACGAGCTCGTGCAGCAAGTGCAGCAGCTCGAAGCAGCACTTGCAACGACGCAAGCAGTTGAGTCGGACGCACTTGCAGCTGCGCACGCACACGTCAGGACACTCACAGCTGCTGCCGACGATGCAGCTGCAGAGAACGAGGCGCTGCAAGCTGAGCGCAAGGCGGCAGCGACTGCCCACGCAACTGCACTCACACAGCGCGACGACATCATCGCAACGCTCAAGCGCAAGCTCGAAGACGTCGTGGCGAGCTACAAGCGACTGAAGGAGCATGCAAAGGAACTCCAAGAGCGACTCACGACCCAGACCGACGCAAGTGCGACGCTCACGCGCGACCTTGACGCAGCCCGCGCTGCGAGTGCAACGCAGACAGAGGCGCTTGCGATAGTAACAGTGGCATTGGAAGCAGCGCAAGCCGACGCAGCGCAGACAGCACAGCAGCTGAGCGATTCGACTGCGTTGCTGCAACGCCAGCAGACCGAGCACGACGCGGTCGTCGCGGACCTCACTGCACGTGCGAGCGCGCTGGACGCTGAAGTCGCTGCGTTGCAAACGGCAGTCGCTGCGAGTGCGCAGCAGCAGCTCGATGCAGTGCAATCGGCGCTTGCAACGCAGCAGCAGGCGCTTAAGCAGACGCACGAGCAGACGCTTGAAGCGATGCGCACGGAGCTCGTTGGTGCAATCGAGAGCAAAGAGACCGAGACGCAAGTCGTGCTCGACAAGATGCGCGAAGTCGTGACGCGGTACCGCGAGCTCCAGGACCAGCACGCCGCGCTGCAGACCGAGCTCGATCGTGTGACGAGCGAGCACGCGACTGGCCAAACGAGCGCGGACGCCGAGCTGCTCACAGCGAACGCAACGATTGAGCAGCTGCGCGCGACGAGCGACCACGCTGCGACGGACCACGCAGCGGCACTGGCGCTTCTCGAGCGCGAGACGGAAGCGCTACGCGCGGAACTGACGATCGAGACCGAAGCGGCCGCAGCTGCGCGCATGGCGCTCGAAACGTACAAGAAGCGCGCACACACGGCGCTGAAGAAGGCGACGAGCGAGAGCAAACTCAGTGTCCAGCGCGCGTCGCACGAGTCACTTGCGCTCGAGCAACAGCTCGCAGACGCAACAGCGCGCGTCCGCGTGCTCGAATCCGAGCTTGCGCTTGCGACGCAGCGTGCCGACGAACTCGCAGGTGCGACCGAGCACAGTGTCGCAATCGCGCTGCAGACAGCCGAGCGCGAGTGGCAGCAGCAAAACGCTGCAACGCGCCTCGAACTCGAGCGAGTGGCCAGCGCACGCGACGTGCTTGCAACCAATAGTGCTACGATCGAGTCGCAGCTCGTATCGCTTCAGCACGAGTGCGAGACGCTCCAGCATAGTGTCGAGTCGCTGCAGCGTGAGCTCGCAAGCAAAAGTGAGGAGGCGCGCGAGCTCGCAAGCAAGAACGAGTCCGCGCGTGAGATGCTGCAAGCCAAGGACAGCGAGCTCTCTGCGCTGGCCTCACACCTTGAGGCTGCACGCACAGCTGCTGCCACAGCAGCGTCAGCAGCAGCAGAAGCGTCGCTGCGGATCGACAGCTCGAGCAACAATAGCACGGGTTCGCGCGCGCCGTCACCAGTGCGGCACGACAAAGCGCCGCCGTCTGCAACTGCATCGCCGACCGCACACAGTGACACGAGTCGCTCGAGCTCAGTCGATCCAGCAGACGACAGCCACCACATCGCTAGTGCTGCTGCTGCTGCCGCGACGGACGCGTCGCGCGGAAATGCGAAAGCCTACGCTCTACACAACGACGCGAAACTCCAAGTGCAGCTCGCGGCACTGGAAGCAAGGACCGCGAGTCTCCAGTCGCAACTCGATGCAACGCGCGCACAGCTCGTCGCTGCGACGCGGGAGAAGACTCGCTTGGCGCAACTGAGCAATGGCGTGCGAGCGAGTGAGAGCGTGAACGTCGAGTACCTCAAGAACGTCGTGATTAAGTACATGGAAAGCAGCACGGGCGTTGAAAAAGAGCGCTTGCTGCCAGTGATTGCGACCGTCCTACAGTTTAGGTACGTCCAACGTGTCTGACTATCTGACTGCTTGATGGAGGTCGGATCACTGTGTGCGTTCAGCTGGCTGACTAATCGTTGTATGTGTATGTGTGTGTACAGCCCACAAGAGGTGCGCAAAGTGAACCAGAAGCTCCAGGACGAAGCTGGTGCAGGATTATTGGGTGGCGTGTTTTCGCTCTTTGGCGGTGGCGGCGGCAGTGCGTCGCCACCGGCGCCAAAGCCCCTGACTGCGAGTTTGTCGCGGCTCCCGTCGACCAGTACGATCAGCGGCGGGAGCGGACCACGCGGCGCGAGCTTCCGTTTTGACGACCCACCCGACGAGGACGACGACAACGACAGCTTCACGAGGACGCGCTCGCTCAAC
>JAADXH010000273.1:0-28443 GCA_023337595.1 Globisporangium camurandrum
ATGCTCCACCACGCACGCCACGAGCAAGCGTTCGAGAGCAGCAGCACAGCGCTGTTTTACTTTGACGCACGCAACGACTCGAAGTTGCGGCACGCGATCGAGACCACGGAGAGCAATTCCGACTCGACCGTCGCGATGCTCGCGACTGCAGACACAGCAAACCAGCGCTTGTCGCACAGCAGGTCGAGCATGTTCAGCATGCTCACTGCAGCCGCGCCGCGACCTGCGTGTGCTTGTCGACGACTTGCACAGGGTCTCGCAGCGGAACGCGGTCTGTCCTGGCGCAGTCTCTGGCGCAAGCCGAACGCTGCACAGCAAGTGCTTACTGCCGCACTGCTCGTCGACCACGACGACCATGACAGTGTAGCCATGAGCACGTCGATTGCATGATCTTAGTAAAAACACACGGAGACGCAGTTGGCGCCACTGCTGACTGCAAATGTGCGACCTGTTGTGTGTGACGCGTGTGGTGGGAGTGCGTGGAGAGACAGATAGGCTAGCAGTCGCTGGCTTTCGGCAGTCGCCAAGCAACTTCAACCCTTTCAAGCACGTCGCGGCGCGCCGTTGCGCATTTGTTGCGTACAATAGTTATTTGCGACATATGAGTCATTCGCAACACATTTCGAAATGTATTATCAAAGTACGTTTGCTAGCCGCAAATATTATATAGTGAAAAAACAGGCGAAGCAGATCAAATTTGATCACCTCGAACGTGAACGAAGATGCAGACACGCAGCGCACTCGTAGCGTCCCTCGCCGCGCTCGCGAGCGCGTACGTGTCCATTGTGGTTTTCGAGATTGGTAGCCCTGTGAGCTCGTCCCTGCTCGCATCGCAGCAGTGGATTGCTGCAGCGACTGGCAGTAGCAGTAGCGTCGACGCGCCGCCACACAAGCCGAGCGTGCATGACCTGACGTCGCCGCCTACAAAGATTGCGTTCGGCTCCTGCAACGACCAGAGCATGCCGCAGCCACTGTGGGCAAACATCGCAGCGCACCAGCCCGAGCTTTGGGTCTGGATGGGTGACAACGTACGCTTGGTTTTGTGTGTTGACGACAGCCCAACAGCCCGTAAACAAACGTAGGCGCTGCTGACACTCGACTGACACACGCATGCTGCATACACACACCAGATATACGCTGACATCCGCGAGGCACATGAGCCGCGACCGCTGCCGCCCGCCAAGTTTTTCACCGAAGCGACGGGCGACGTACTGCGGCAGCGCTACGCGTACGTTCCTGCCTATCGAATTGCAAACAGCAACGCTGACCGCTGACGCTATGCGTGCGTCTATCTATGTGTACTATGCAGCAAGCTGCTTGCGAACGCAGACTACAGTGCGTTCGTGAACACGACGCCAGTCATTGGGATCTGGGACGACCACGACTTTGGGATTAACGACGGCCATCGTGGCTACACACATCGTGTCGAGAGCCAGCAGATCTTTCTGGACTTTATGGGTGAACCAGCGGACTCACTGCGGCGCAAGCAGGAGGTTTGTAAGCGCGTAGATAAACCTATTGGCTCTTGCCCTGTGCGGCAGTCTATTCACTCATGTGCCTATCTACCTAGGGCGTCTACACGTCCTACACGATCGGCAGTGGCGACCGCACAGTCAAGTTTATCCTCGTGGACAATCGATACAACCGCGATGCGTACGATACACTCGACGGTGACTTTTTGGGTCCAACGCAGTGGCACTGGCTCGAATCTGAGCTCACAACCTCAACCGCAGCGTTCAACGTCATCGTGTCGGGAATCCAGATCCTCCCGAACGACCGCTTTTCACTCGCTGAGAGCTGGAGTCGGTTCCCGAACCAACGTGCGCGGCTGTTGCAGCTCATTCTAGCGTCCAACGCAAAAGGCGTCATCCTACTGAGGTGCATCGTCGTCGTCGTTGTTTGTGTTGTAAACACAGTGTGAAACGAGCGACTGACGGATTCACACTGGCTCTCTGTCTGCGTGTGTCTTGTTGTATCAGTGGCGACGTTCACTTTTCCGAAATCAACCAGGTCATTTGCTCGAACGGCGACAACACGATCACAGAGATCACGAGCTCCGGCATGACGCACAGCTGGGTATGTTGCGTTCTCTCTCTCTCTCTCTCTCTCTCTCTCTGTTCCGTCACAGCTGACAATGTTTTTGTCGCTTTACGTAGATGCAATTCCACTTCCCAGCGATCAAAGTTGGCCCGGCGCTGTTGTTTACGTTTGCGAACCTGCTGTTGCCGTGGGAGTTTCGTCCAACGCACGATGCGCTCTATGGCTACCTCAATTGGGGCATGATCGACTTTGACTGGACTGCTACGCCAGTGCCACTTGCAACTGTCCAAGTCCGCGGTCGCGACGACACCGTGAAGCTCACGCACACGTTTACGTCGGTTGCAGCGACGTCCGAGTCGCCTGCAGACGACGCTGCAGCGTGCACGCCAGCACGGGAGCTGCCTGCGTGGCAACGTGCGTTCTGGCAAGCCGCGTTCGCGAGCGCTGTCGGACTGTTTATCCTCTCCGTCGTCTCGAGCCTTGTCGTCGCGCTCTGGCTCGTGTGGTTCTTCATATCGACGCTCGTTATACTGGCCGTGCGCTCGATTGCAAAGCAGTTTGCCAAACAAAAGGACGAGTAGAGACGAGTAGAGACGAGTAGAGAGAGCGCGATGGGTCAGCATTGCTGTCGTTATGAGTCGTAGTGCATGGCGCGTAGTAGCGTGTCGAGCAGACTTAGGGTATCGACAGTAGCGAGGTCGCCGCCATCGAACACTGTGATAGAGGACTCATATGGCGACTAGATAGACCCGAGTACTTCGTTGTCATCATTTCTAACGTCCCAAATAGAGCGATTTGACACTGTTCGAGCATGTTGCGTCACTTGACTTCGTCATCCTGAGTCGACGTCACGAACACAGTCACAACAGCGCAAGCGATGCTCGACATCGTGGAGCAGTACCGACGCAAGCAGCTGCACCACCACGTGTACAACAAGCGCGTTGCTGCGATCGATGCGCGCGAGTTCGAGCTCCGCCGCGAGAATGTGCTGCGTGAGGAGGTCGAGCGCAACATGAAACACTTTGTCGCGACGTCGCTACAGTGTCGCTTCCGTGGCTGGCAGGGCCGGTGTGCAGCAACTGTCGCTCGACGACGCCACGCTGCAGCGATCGCGATCCAGTGCATCGTACGCGGGCTGCTTGCACGGCGACTCGCTGCTCGGGAACGCCGCAGGCAACGGCAGGTGCTGAGCAGCCCCGTTGCGCTCAAGTTGCTGCTCGCGCGATCACACGTCGTGCGCACGGTCAGGAACTGGCAGGAGCTCGTCGACTCGCACACGAACGAACACTATTACTTTCACGTGTACACGCACGACTCGCAGTGGCTCCCACCGGAGCCATTCCAGGACTTTCTGCGCTGCAAGTGGCCCGCGTGCGACCACGTCGCGGACACGATCCACGCGATTCACGAACACTATCGCACCGAGCACATCTGGTACTGTCCAGTCTGCATGGCGCGCGTGTCGACGTGGACGTTCCCACAATGTCCGATCTGCAGCAGCGTATGCAGTCATGACGCAGTCACGGGTGAGATCCTCGGACCCGGCGAGACGCAGCTTCATGCACTCCAGCAAGCAAAGGACGCCGAGCACGAACTGAAGAAGCAGAAAGAAGAGATGCAGCAACATCGCATGGCTGCGTGGGCTGAGCTCGTCGCACAAGACGACAGCTACCACACTCGCTCGCGTCGCAAGAAGAGCCGACTCGCGTTTGGAGGCAAGAGCCAAACGACTGCTGCTGCTACGGTTGCTGGATCATCGTCGATGTCCACGTCAGTAACACTGTCAGACGACGACGCGGAGATCCTTCGACTGTCGCAGTTCGACCCAACTCTCATGGAAGTCAAGTGGATCACGGCCGTCCAGCGGCGCGCAAAGGAGAGTCGCGTGTTTGCGAAAACATTCTTGCCATTCGGGAGTCTGTACGTCGGTGACTTTCGTCCCCACGACCGCCGCTTTGACGGCTTTGGTGAGATCTTGTACGCGAGTGGTGGCAAGTACACTGGCCAGTGGCGCGACAACGTCCGCACTGGGAAGGGCATCTACCACAGCCCAAGCAGTGACGAGTACATTGGCGAATGGCTCCATGGCTGCAAGCACGGCTTGGGCATCTACACGCTATCAACAGGCGAGCGATACATCGGACAGTTCGTTGACGGCAAGATGGATGGACTCGGCGTTCTCTTTGCAGTGAACGGCGACAAGTACGAAGGCGAGTTCGTCGCAAACCGACCGAGTGGTCGTGGGAAGTTCAAGAAAGTTAATGGCGATCGGTTCGTTGGGACGACGGAGAATGCACAAGCACACGGCGTGGGGATCCTCGCGACCGCCGCTGGCGAAGTATACACAGGGCAGTGGGATCACGACTACCGGCACGGCCGCGGCGTGTGCTACTACCCAAACGGCGCCGTGTACTCGGGCGAGTGGTACCACAGCCGCTGGAGCGGCAGGGGCGTCTACATCTCAAGCGTAGGCATTCGATACGTCGGTACGTTTGCGAACGGCGAGAAGCACGGCAAAGGCACGCTCGTGTTTGAGAACGGCGACGTGTTTGACGGCCACTTTGTTCACGACGTTGCCCATGGCGACGGCGCAACGAAAGGAACGTACCGCTTCCGCGACAGCAGCAACACGTACGTCGGTGGCTGGCGCAACAACAAGCGTGAAGGCAAAGGAACGTACACGTTCCGTGATGGTAGCGTGTACTCTGGCACGTTCGTGAGCGACCACGCACAGGGGCGAGGCAAGATCGTGTACACGAACGGCAATGTGTACAAAGGCGAGTTCCTTCGCGCCGAGAAGCACGGCGCTGGCGTCTACCGCTGGCGCAACGGCAGTGTCTACGACGGCGCGTTTGCACACGGACTGATCGACGGCGTTGGGAAGATGACGTACGCGAGTGGGCACATGTACGACGGCCAGTGGGCAAACAACAAGAAGCACGGCGTTGGGACGTTTGTCTACAGCAACGGCGACATCTACGCCGGTGACTGGGTCACGGATCACCGCCACGGTCACGGCACGTTCACGTGGAACCCAGATACGTTGCTGCAAGAGTGCTACGATGGCACGTGGGACGTCGACCGACGCCACGGCACGGGCCGCTATTGCTACACGGACGGGACAGTCTACGACGGCGACTGGGTCTTTGGGAAACGCGAGGGCACAGCGACGTTCACGTGGCCAAGCGGTGACGTCTACCACGGTCAGTTTGTGAACGAGATGCAGCACGGCGCTGGCCGTTTCTACTGTGCGAGCACAGGCGACACGTACACTGGCGACTGGGTCGAGAACGTTCGCGAAGGCGCTGGGAAGATCGTGTACGCGAGTGGCAAGGTCTTTGAAGGCACGTTCCACGCCGGTCGGCGCCACGGCGACGGCGTCATGACGTATGCCGACGGGAATCGTTTCCGAGGGACGTGGAGCCGCGACAAGCGGCAGGGCGAAGGCGCGTACGTGCTGAATGTCGATGGCAACCGTCCGAGTGCTGCAGATGGCGACACAAATAACGAACAAGGTGGCGAGACGCTGCGTATTCGTGTGTTTGGATTCTAGCGCTGTATTACATCCCTCTCTATCTGTAAACAAGAGACGGTCAATCTACTGTAGTTGGACGTGCCGCGTTGTCTGAACTCTTAATAGATGTATTTGTACGGCGTCGTTGTGCCCTGTCGCATTTGGAACTCGCCAAATAGGTCCGTCTCCAGAGGCTCGTGGACTTTTGAGAGCACGCCGCCCGAGAACCCGCGCAAGTTGGCATCGAGCTGCGTGAGGTCCAAAACTTGGACTTCGTCAAACTTGTCCAGGTTGATCCGACAGACCTTGCCGGAGAACTCGTTGCCGTCAAAGTACGGCACAAAGTAGCCGTACTTGCCTGAGACGAAGCCGTCACTAAAGCCGCGGAGTGAGTCGTCCGGGCGATCTGGGACTTGACTGCGCAGTGCGACTGCGAGGTCCAGCACCGAGACACTGTCGAGCGTAAAGCTCGTCGTGTTGAGCCGAGCGACTTTACCCGACTGCGCTTTCGTGCGCGGACTGTAGTACTTGGCACGACTCGGTACAAACAAGACAAATTGCTTGTACGCAAAGCCGCGTACAAAGCCACGCAGGTCCGTGTCCACGCGTGCGAGATCGAGGTACGCGACGGAACGGAAGTCGCGCAGATCCACGCGCGCAACGAGCGACGCGTACGGGTTGAGCTCGACCGACCACGGCACGCGGCGCCGCATGAACGGTACCAAGTACGCGTAGTTTGTGACTGCAGCACAGACAGAGACAAGATGTGAAGGAGGTACTCAGTCGTGCTATTCATTGAATGCTGCTATCAGCCAAGTGACAGATGGGACACACCACGCACTGCGCCGCTGAACCCGACGAGATCTGAATGCACGCTTGTGAGATCCAGTGCATCCGCACTTGTGAACGTCTTGAGGTTCACGCGCACAAACAGCCCCGAGTTGGCGACTGGGAACTCGCGCAAGTTGGTTGTCTGCTGCTCGGCTGTGAGTGGCTGATGTAACGGCACGAGATAGGCAAACCCGTTATCTGTGCGACATAGCAGCGCCAAGTGGCTGTCAAGCTTATCGAGCCTTCACACACATCCACAGCACAATACATCGACACTAAGATATTGCATGACGCACAGGTGTACGCCGCACTAAAGCCGACGAACCGCGCATCGATCGTTGTAAGGTCCAACACGGTCGTCCCAGCTTTGCTAAAGTTGTTCACGTCGACGCGGACGATCTTGCCAAAGAGTCCGTGTTCGTTCTCGCGCGGTACAAAGTACACAAATGTGCCGTCGATGAACGACGACCCAAAGCCCTTGAGGTCTGCGTCGATCGCAGTTACGTTGAGGCGCTCGATGAACGGTACGTCCGAGAACGTTGACGTGAGGATGCGTACGATCGTGCCGAGGTAACTTGCGCCATTGAAGAACGGCGTGAGGTACAGGTACTCGGCGTTTTGCAACACGCGCGCCGGGATGCCAAAGCCCACGTGCGTCGCATGCGCAGTGTACTGCGCTTCCAATACGAGTCGCCACGCGAGCACGTTGTAGTTTGCGTCGTCTGTAGCCGGCAGAGTGTACGTCTCATTCACGAACGCCGTCTGTGCAAAGGCCGTGAGTCCGCCTTGGAAGCCTCGAAAGTCTGGATGGACCGTCGCGAGATCAACGACGCTGACTTGGTCAGTGTACGGCCCGATGCCGTCGCTCGACTCGTAGTCACTGAACTCGAGGAACCGCGCGGGACGAGGACGCTTCTTGCCTTTCACATCGAGCTGGAGACGCACGACACGGCCGTGGAACTTGCCGTTGAAGAATGGTACGAGGAACGCGTACTTGGGTGCTTCGTTTACAAGAGACAGAGACAGCAGTGGACAGAGGCGCACAGCGGATTGTTAGCAACCGACAGCAATATCTGTCCCAGAAATGAGTGCTGCATGTGGTCGTCACAGTGTCGTACCAAAGATGTTGTACGTGATTGACTCGAGCACGTCGCTGCTCGTCATGCCGTCCTTCACCGTGATCGCGTACACTTTGCATGAGTACGACGGCAGGATGATTACAGCGCCGTTCGTTGCGACTCGAAACGATTGCTTGGGGTCAAACAAGTCAGCGCGTGTGACACTCAGTATCGCTGCTGCTGCAAGCGACTCGACGCGGTAGTAGATCGTTGCGCCGAGCTTGTTTGTGAAGAGTCTGGCGGCAATCTGGGTCGTGAAAATTCCTCCGTTCGGCTCGATCTCTGGCGCTACGAGGACGCCTTGCCACTCGTAGTAGACGCCGGTGGTGAAGTCTAGGAACGCCTCTGGGTGTGCGTACTGGTCCGTATGCGAGACGTAGCACACGAGCGTGATGGTCTCGTAGTCGAACGACAGACACAGTGCGTCTGCTGCGCACTGAGCAGCACACACAGTAGGGCTGGAGTTGACAAACGTGCCGCCTTCGAGGAACCCGCGCATACCTTTCCCTTTGATCGCACGAAAGCTGTCGAATGGTGCTGCAGCCGCGAGGCGTCGATGGTCGCGCAGCTCGTTGTAAGGCGACTGCTCTTCTTGTGTCGGCAGTGACAGCGCAGACTGATGTCGCTGTCGATTGCTCTGGATCGCATTGATGAACGCGCTTCGCTCGTTGTCTGGTGTGAATCGACTGCGAGAGCCAACGAGTGACGTCAGTCTTGAGTCATGGAGCTGATAGCGCCACTCATGTTGGTTTGATGCACACGCTACCTGCAACCATCTGCCGTGATCGAGACTGTCGTGTTGCCACGCACGTTGCTTGCAAGCAGGCATAGTAGCACTACTGCTGTCACTGCGAGCCACTGCAGCAGCTGCAGGCGTAGTTGATGCATCGTCGAGCTTTCTTTGCTCTTGAGCTCTTGCAGCGGTGTAGCAGCCGTTAGCGTAGGAAGCTCTACACTACTCCTGACTGGTCAATTGTGACGTGATCCCAGCTCCTCACTCTGTGACGTGTGACCACAACAGACAAGCAGCTCTGTCACCCGATTCCGCACCAGCAACGATCGCAATTCGTCTCTTTCCATTTCAAACACTGTGGGTCTCCTTTATGCATGACTTCTTCCTACACTCCAAATCTACTCTGCATATGCTCGACTTTCTCCTATGACTGCACCACTGCTGGTGCGGTTGCGGCAGCTCGAGTGACGTCTGGCTTCTCCGGCGACCGCGGCGGCGAGCTCGAGCTGTTGTTGTTACCTTCCAGCAGCAGGTCGGTCTCGCTCTCGGTCGCCTCGGGCTTGGCGCTCGTGGTCACGCTCGCACTCGCACTTGCGCGGTGACTGCTACTGGCGCTACTTGCAGCGCTGTGCTTGCGCTCGAGCTTGTTGCGAATGTCTTCGAGCGACGACACGCCGTCGTCAAACGGCACGATGCGCTCGGTCGTCGTGGCGCGCCGCTTGGTCTTGTCGGCAGACGTGCTCAACAGCTTCTTTGCAGGTGGCTGCACACCAGCGCTAGCGTCTGCAGCGTCACTAAATCGACTGCTGCCCGTCGCAGTCTGCAGCATCTTGAGCGGCGAGATCGCGTTCGACTTTTGCTTCGTGGCCTTGATGATCTTGCCTGGTACTGCCATCATCGTCTTGGCTTTGGACTTGGGTTTGTCTTTTGCAGCAGCAGTGACGACTCTGCTCACTTTCGCGGCACTGGAGCTGCTGCTGTTGGTCGTGGTGGTGGTAGCGTCGTCGCGCTTTGCTGCTGCTGATGCGCGTGACGTTGGATGTGGCGGCTTCGACAACGACGATGGTGACACCACATCGGCTGACTTCTTCAGTTTAGATTTATCTGTAGTAGCAGCAGCAGCAGCGCTGTCCGACGCTTTGGTCGGTTTCTTGACCAGCGTTGATGTCGGCGCAGGCGACGCTATTCCTACAGACGGTGCTGGCGATGCGTTGGTAGCAGCAAGCTTGGATGGCGACTCGAGCTCTAATATGAGTGGCTTGAGGTCCACGATCGCGCTCATGCTCATTGTCCGCATGACAGGCGACATGCCCGCATTTGCAGACGCACTGTCGTTCCGAACAAGCTGCTTGCCTGGCGTCTCGGGACCAGCAGTCTCGTCCGCCTTGGCGCCTAGTCCTCGACCCGACAAACCGCTGAGCAGGTTCGTGGACGACTGCGTGCGTGCTGGCATCTGAGCCTTTTGCTGCTGCAACTTGAGCTGGCGCTCCTCTTTCAGACGCCGCAAGTCGTTCTCGCGATCGGCTTTCCCAAGCGCGACGCTAAACTCATACACGGTTGCGAAGAACTCGCAAGCACTTGCCATGGACGCTGCGCTCGGCGGACCGCTGTCCGCTGCTGGTTCGTCCGCGTCCGTGTCCTTGTCGAAGCGCGTCATCGTGTCCTTGATCAGCTGCATCGTGCCGTCAAGCTCCGCTTTGAGCATCGACGTCGTGACGCTCGCAGTGCCCATGAACTCGTCCATGACGAACACAAACTGGTCACAGGTCTCTTTCGCTTCGATCGAGTTCTTGAGCTTCTGCGCCATCAGCTCGTTCCCGACGTTGTCCGTAACCTCTGTAATCTTGTTCATGTCGCCCTGGAGCTCCGGGATCGGGATGTTCTGCACGTCGTAGAGCGACGCGAGCGAGTCACTCAGGCGCACGAGGTTGCCTTTCTTCTGCCGCAAAATGCGCGCGACAAAGTGCAGCAGCGTCACCGCGCGGTCGGTCGATTTAAGCTGTGCGAGCTTCGTCAAGTCGCTGAGGCGAAAGCCCTTGGCGTCACCGCGGTTCGTGCCTTTGTTCATCTTGTTCCCGACCTGGAGCACGACCGAGAGCGTCGTGCGAAACTCCGCACTCTGTGCGAGCTCGAAACTCGCGGTTCGGAGCTTCGTGATTTTCACTTGGAGGTCGCGCACGAGTGTTGGGAACTGGAGCTTGGCTTGCAGCGCCGACAGTCGCTGCTTGAGCCGTGGGACGGTGATGAGGTCTTTCAAGATCCGCTCGGCTTCGTTCAGTGTGAGCGGGTCGCCCTGGAAGCCGGTGATCGCAGCAATCTCTTCTTCCGTTGGCATGATTTTTAACAGTCCTTGCACGCGCTCGATCGTGAGCACCGTCGCATCGAGCTTCATGACCGCTTCCCGCAGCGCAGCGTTGCTGATCCGAAACTGCTTGATGATGATCGACACGTTATTCGCACGACCGCGGTCGATCAGAAACACAACGCGCGGCGATGCCAACGGCGACATAGGGCCGCTTGCACCCTGGTCGACTGAGTTCGTGCGGCCGCGCGTCCCAGTGCTCGGACCCGTCGTTTGTGGCGGCGGAAACTCGTTCTCGAGCACAGCGAGCTCGCTCTCGGTCAGAATCAACGGCGCTTCGTTATTTTGCGTCCCGAGCGTCTCTTGCTCGATCTCTTCCCAGATCGTGCCTTTGATCGTGTCGCCTTTGAGCTGCTGCCAGTAGAACGACCGCGTCGTGGGCTTCACCGGCGGCTTGATCGCAATCGCGAGGTGCGCGCGTCGACCTGGCGCTGCTGCTGGCTTTGCAGCGACCGGCGCGCTCGCAGCGGTTGCAGGCGTCAGCACAGCGTCAGGCGTGTCCAATAGCTCGGGCTTGAGGCCCGCCATCTGCATCTTGGCTTTTACGCCTGGCGCTGGCGCTCCCATGGTCAACAGCTTGAAAAACTTGGCGTATTCCGGGTCGTCTTTCACAAGTACTTGTAGTTTGCTCTCTGTTGCAGCCTGTGGCGGATTGAGCACGGCGTCGGGCGTATCAAGCAGCTCGGGCTTGAGCCCTGCCATCTGCATCTTGGCTTTCACTCCAGGCGCTGGCGCTCCCATCGACAGCAGTTTAAAAAACTTGGCGTATTCCGGATCGTCTTTCACGAGCACTTGGGGCGGCGCCTCTGAATTCGCAGTCTCCTCTGGTCCAGCAAGCACTGCGTCTGGCATGTCCAATAGCTCCGGCTTGAGGCCCGCCATCTGCATCTTTGCTTTCACTCCAGGTGCTGGCGCTCCCATCGACAACAGCTTGAAAAACTTGGCGTACGCAGGATCATCTTTCACGAGCACTTGTGTCGTTGCTGCTGATACTGCTGCAGACGCAGCGGCTGCTGGAGGCGCTTCGTCTTTGCTTGGCAGCACGGCGTTCGGCGTATCGAGCAAATCAGGATTGAGCCCAGCCATCTGCATCTTGGACTTGACGCCTGGACCTGGCGCTCCCATCGACAATAGCTTGAAGAACTTAGCATACGCTGGATCATCCTTCACAAGCACTTGCGTCGTTGCAGGCGGCGCAACTGGAGCAACAACAGCGACTGGACCATCGAGCAGTGCCGGGTCGACGCCAGCTTGCATCATCTTGGCTTTCACTGCTGCAAGTGGCGCTCCCATGCTCAGGAGCTTCCGGAACTTGGCGATATCGTCGCCTTGTGTTGGTGCTGCTTCCTCGGTCGCAGCGACCGACTGGACGTTGACTGGCGGAGCTGGCGGCAACGTCGCTACTGACGCAACAGGTTCAGCAAACCCGACCTTTTGGTCAAGCAACGCTGGATCGATACCTGCTTGCATCATTTTGGTTTTCACAGCTGCAAGCGGTGCTCCCATCGACAAGAGCTTTCGAAACTTGTGGATGTCGGCAACTGCTGCCGCTGTAGATGCAGGTGCAGCATCTGCAGCAGATGCAGACGTAGCAGCAGCAGCTCCAGCACTGCTCACAGGCTTGGCAATGCGACTTGGTAACGACAACGTCATTGGTACTTCGTCCGCCTCAGATGTCGCGTTTGAATCGACAGTGGCAGAAACAAACGACGTCCGTCGAGATTCCGCCTTTGCGGACTGGAGCGGTGATGAGCATGAGGACGATGCCGCGAGCTCGGCAAAGCTGTGGCGCTTGCCCTCTTTCCGCACACTTGCCGATACGATCGGCGTACTTGCTGGCGTCGCGCCGAGCCCGGGACCTTTGCGAAAGCTATGGAAGAACGGCAACGTGAGCTTCGGGAGCGACGACTTTCGGACGTCGCTGTCGGTATCAACGACTTTATTACCGTCGACCGGTGAGTTGCCTGCGGACTTCTTGTCGTCGTCCGTGGATTCGCTGGTCGTCGTTGTTGTTGTTGTTTTTGTGGGCGACGACATCGGCGAGCCGCTGAAGAAGTTCTCAAAGCTCTGGAACAGCGACACGGCTTTTGACACGGAGCTTCGACTGCTCGGCGATGTCACTGCCGGTGCTGCAGCTTCGCCCAGATCCGGCAAGCGCATGCGTGTGCGCTGAGCCGAACGTGGAGCAACGACAAACGCATCCGTGCGTGCGTTTCCCTCTGCCTGTTGCTGGGGCTGCTCGGGTTGACTCGATGGTGCAAACAGCGACCGCTCGAGCTTGTCGACGACCTCGGTTCTGAGAGTCCCTGACTCGGGCGACAGCGATGTGACGAGCGCCTGCAGCACGCGTGTGATCTTGTCGCGTGTCGTTGCGTCGAGCGTCTTGGAGTCGAGTTGGCTCAAGAGACTGTGCAACATCGTCGGCTCGTGCTGCATCAAAAGCGCTGGAGGCGCTTGTATCATTTGTACTGCTTGAGCATCTTGTTGCTCGTGTGGTGCTGGAGTTTCTTGAGGGTCGGGTTGTCGTTGTGGCTGCTGAGACTCTTGCGTTTGTTGAGCGGCCGGATGCTGTTGTGGCTGTTGTAGCTCTTGAAGCTGCTGCGGTGCGTGCTGTGGCAGTGGTTGAGTTGGTAAACCTATCGCTGCCGAGTCTGTGCGATCGTTAGGCGTTGGCGTCGACTCTGCGGCAAATGGAACACCAGACGCGTCACTCGTTTCAACAGTCCCGTCCGCTTCGCTCCTCGACACTTCATCCAACGATGGTTGGATGACACTGACATCAAGCGCAGTGCCGTTCACAAGCGGCAGACTCGCGCCACTGTCGCTGTGGCTTGAAGCCGACTGTGCTGAATTCGCCGAGTTGTCTACGTCGATACTGTCGTCAGCTCGACTCTCTAACTGTGCACTCTCATGCGTGACGATGTCACCATCGTGGTGCGCAGAAGCAGATGTCTGTGGTGCCGTGACGACGCGTTCTGCCGCCTCTAACGGCACTTCTGGCGCAATTGGTGCCGTACTCATTGCCGTTTCATGCAGGCTCGAGTTCATGCTGTCACCGCCTTGCACATCCACTCGATGCTGATCCAAGAAGCGACCGATCTCGTCGACCAACGCGGCGCATCCGGGAGCACGCCCAGGACTAAGCGGCTGCGTCGTTGCTGCTCGAAGGCGACTCGCATTGAGCGATGCTAGCAGTCCGTGGTACACCAAATCGTCGCGGATCGCAACGCGATGTGCAGCGCTCGTGATCGATGTCAGCAGCACGTTCAAAAACGACACGACAGCAAGCTGGAGCGCGACGTCGTCTCCAGTCGTGGCAAACAGCTCACAGATGCTGCGAAAGCGGCGTTCGCCTGGTGCTGCTGTACTGACGATCGCGTGCAGCACGATGTCTTGTGCCGACGGGCTGTGCGAACACATGAACGCGAGCAGCTTGAGCGCTCGGATCTGGAGCGAACGTGGCGCTGCAGGCTCGAGCATTGCAAGTAGCCCTGTGCAGCACCCATTCGCTTCAGCGAGCTCGACGACTGCATCCTCAGACGATGCGAGCGCAAAGAGCACGTTGAGCACTTCGCCGTGCACTGCTGGGTTTGCTTTCTTTGCTACGCCGTGGATGAGTGCGACGAGCGCAGTCACGCCATCAGCGGCGACAAACTTGTCGACCCACTCACTAGTGCACACAGCCACATTTTAAGTCCGTGCCTGCCTCACATTCTCATCCGAAACATAAACGCAGCAGAATGAAGGCATGCGAACGCACCTCGATCGTAGGAGGATGTTGATCCGAATTGCACAAAAGAGTTCGTGGACACTGTCGTCCAGCTGCTGGACGCTACAGACTTGCAAGACACACTCACGCGGTTCGAGCCAGTCTTGAGCGACGCTCTCTGGCGGCAACGTGCTCCTGCAAGTGAGCGATAGAATTAAGCATTCAGCATGCATGTGCAGATGTGTGCAAAGACAAGAACCACGACAGTCTTGCTGTTGCGTAGCAGTCGTAGTGTGGAACAACATCGACCTACAACCGCGCGCAATGCACATATTGTACTTACAAAAAGACATACATCCACTTGGTGTCGAGCGACTCGAACGTCGATAGCTCCGCTGCCACAACTGCTGGAACTGCTTTAGCAACGAGCAGATCCTGAAACGCTGCTAGCACATCACTTTCTGGTGGTGTCGGTGGAATCTGCGTACGTGTGGGAGAGCAAGCGTATGATGTATGAGCAGGATAACATCGATATGTGTTCTCTTGAAGCAGCAACTACAGCTTCAGCGCAGCAAACACACTGCGAGTCGTACATGTGGGCATCCAGCCAAGAAGCGCGTGATCTGCGGGCTCCCGACGGACGGCGTGTTCCCCATCGCAACGTTCTGTCGATGCTAACTTTCTTCGCGCTGTGCGTACGCCGTAGTTGCAGCGTACTTGGTGTTTTCCTCGTTACGCCGCAGCGAACTTCTCCATTTCGCGACGTTTCGCCATCAAGTACCGGTATAGCATGCGTCAGATATCGGTATATAGATTTCGGACATGTACTTGACAGCAAGTTGAAGTGTGCATCCATCCACGCAGCACCAAACAATGCGGCTCCGCGACGTTGACATACGTGCGCTATTGTGTACGATATACCTCCTGAGTATACTAACTACATGCGTACGCGCCGAACTGCGGCTGCCAACCTCCAGTGCGATCACGTGCGCTGCTGAAACCGAGTACTTTGATGAGACAACGCTCAGCTGCACGCGCTGTGCCACCAACTCTGACACAACGGCGCTGGTGCGTGGCATGCAAGCCTGCACCTGCTGACAATACACAAGTGATAGTGCATTCATGCAGAGTCCTCGTTTGTGTACGGCTCGACTTTCGATACTGTAGGTCGCCGATACCTCCACTGCCAACGCGATCGGACTTCCTGTTTCGTGCACTTGCAAGTACGTCTCGTTGCATTGTCATCACTACGACTTTCATAAAAAGACAATAGCAGATAGTAACCGAGCACTTGTGTGCTTGTGCTATGTATCGTGCAGAGTTGGTACGATCGCAATCGCGCAAGACGATGCGATTTGCGCTTCGACGTGGCCAGCACCATGCAGCAGCAGCCACGTGTGCAAGCGCTGCCATACCGACGAAGTGCCATCTCGAGACGGTTCTCGATGCATGACGTGTGGCAACTCGACTGCTGGCATTAATGAAGATGGCAGTGACTGTCGCTGCAATGGCGCTGCTGCAATCCTCGTCGAGACAAGCGAGGTAACATGACGGCTGCTGCTTCGTTGCTACGTGCATAACTTTTGTAAGGTTGTGCACAATCGTTTGCCTCATATAGTTTGTGCCTCTATGTGACAGACGAACGACTACCTCGCTGCAAAAGCGTGCATGCGCTGCGCCAACGGCACACGACCAAACGCAGCACGTTCATCGTGCGAGCGCTGCCCTGATCTTGCGATGACGCCCGTGCTCACTGACGGCGCGTACGTGTGCACGTGCGACAGCACGACGCACCAACTGGTAGCGTCCGAGCGATTGAACGTGACCAAGTGCGTCGCGCGCAACCACATGAACGTGCTGAACGCCAAAGTGACTGTTAACACAGCGTCGACGGTCTCGTTTGCCGACTTTGCGAGCGCGACGGGTAGTAGCAGCACTGCGCTCGTGTTTGCGAGTGCCCTTCACGACGACGCGTTCGTTCTCGCCGCGAGCGAGTGCTACTTCTATCGCTCCGCGGAGCAGAATCGCTATTGTCAAGTGCTTGGGAATCTCTGTGTCCTCCAGCACTTTGCGTCCTCCGCTGCTGCGTGTGCACTCCTGGATCTTGTGCAGCGCGGTGGTCGCACAACGATAGCAAATGACATTGCAGGGTGGTACACGACGCTGCCATTTTTGAGCTATAGCGCCAGCACACAGAGCGTCTTGGAGAACACGGCGATCGGCATGACGGTAAGGTGAATGAATGGTTGACTAACCCCAACGCAGAGTTGGTAGTACTGATACAGTTGTTGGTTGGATGTGTGAACTCTTGATTGTGACGACGACGGTCTTGTCGTGTTGCAGATGTCGTTCGATGAAGCTGCTGCTAGCGGTACGAGCGACCACCTCGAGTTCATGCTCGCGACGTACGCATTCAGTGGCGCGCTCACGAGCGTCGCGCGCTTGACGACACAGCTGCTGTACTGTCAGCCAGACGTTGCGATCGGGACGCCAGTCTGGGCTCGTTTTGGCGCAAGCACGACGCAGCGCTACGACTGTGACCTTCGAGACCTCGACGCAACGAAGCTCGAGCTGTACGAGTTGTTTGTCGTCGACCGGTCGAAACCAGAGAGCGACGATGGTCGATACGTCCCCGTGCCGGTGCAGAACCTCAACTACCGCGACGCCAAGGGCTTTGCGATCAACGCCAATAGCGACGCGACCGACGTCGCCGACGATTTTCTCTCACATCGGTTCTTTCTGTATGACTTCCAGTCTGGCATCGCTGTCGGCGAGACCAAACCGCGCGTGTGTCGGTACGCCGAGTCAATCACGCTCACGATCCGGACGCAGCAGACGAACGTCCAGCGCATCTACCCGCCGCTGCTCTCGATCGCATATGCTGATACGCAGACGATACGCACTGCGAGTCTGCAGTTCCACGTCACGTACGCGAGCGAAACGACGCGGCTGTGGACGACCGCGCCCGCGCTGTTTATCGTCGCCTGTGGTCTCGCTGCGTGTCGCGTCGTGCTGCAGACGTTCACGTGGCAGCGCCGCAGCACGCGCAACGAGGAGCTCGGCGCGGCGCTGTGGCACTCGATGACGCATCTCGTAGCGTGCAGTGCATCGAACGTTGCGCGTGCGAGCTTCAGTGTGCTGTTTGTCTTGACGACGTACGTGCTCGTGTTCTTCAAGCTCCAGTCGACCGTGTTTTTACTATTGCCGGCAGTGAATCACGCGACGTTGGCTACAACGATGGTGGACGAGTACTATCCGTTCTGCGTGCTGCTACCACTTGCGTTTGCACTCCAGCTTGCGTTTGCGTTGCGCGTCGTGTACACACAGACACAGGCGCACGTGCTGTTTGTCGATTGGGAGAAACCGCGTGCAAAAGTATTGGACGTTGATTCGGCGACGCCGCAGAACGCGCCAGTGAGCATCTGGCGCACGATCCTCGTTGCGAACGAGTGGAAAGCTCTCCAAGTCACACGCCGAACATCGTTCGAGCTCACGCTCGTGCTGCTATTGTTCTTGCTCTATGGCTGCGACGTGCGTGCAGCAGCACTTCCGATCCCACGCGCGCAGATGGCGCACGTGAGCGACCAGCGGCTGCTAGTTGACGCACGCTTGGCGCTGAATCCGTACTTGCGCTTTGCGAGCACGTCGTGTCTCTGGCTGCTGCTGTGTGCTGCGCAGCGGCTGTGGAAGTGGCTCATCTACGAACGGTACATTGACGAGCCGCGCGAGTCGCTCTTCATCGACCTCTGCACGGTCGCAAAGGTGAGCTGCCTCGTGCTCGACGAACCCTATCATGGCTTCTACTTGCACTGCCGTTCGCCTTACCCGTTCGCCGATGGCAACATGAGCGAGATCGTCGAGCAGCTCAAGCAAGAGGAGGCGGGACTCACGGTCGGTCGCGGCCTCGACAGCGGCTTGCCAGAGTGCCAGACGTTTGAGATGTTCCTCACGCGTCGGTGGAAGCGCAAGTACCAAGCGTGCGTTGCTGCAGTGCATGGCGGCAGTGTTGGCGCAGCAAGCAGAGCAGCAGCATCGAGAAGCCGCCCCGAGCTTGTGCGGCGCCATCGACCGTTTGCACAGGACTCGACGGTGCGCACGAGCGGCGCAGCGGTCGTGACGCAGACAATGGTCCAACACGCTGTCGTCCTCAGCGACTTTGTCAAAGCGTTTGTCGAGAACCAGGACGAGCAGTTCCGCTGGCGCATCTACCGCGCACAGACGTGTCTCAGTAGTTTGTTTGGAATCCCGCCTGAAGTCATTTCCAGCAAGCAGTCGCTGTTTTTACCAGGTATGGACACATGTATAGCTAGAGTCACACTGTAGTTGCTGCTGGATGGCAGATGCGTTGGCTACCGACCGCAAGACTCGCTAACAATGTCGAATGTACTGCTGCTCGATAGACACGACGTCCAAGTTTTGCAACGTGCTGTTCCTTGGCATCGAGACCGACCTCATGCTGCTCAACATTCTGGTACGACGTGTTTTGGTCTACGTTATGGTGTCGAGTGTAGTGTTGTATTACAAACAAATGGCTTCACGGTGTATTCACACACGTTCGATGTCATCACGACCTAGTGCTTTTGCACGTGCGACCTGTGGATCGAGAACCACGCAGTCGCAGCGCTCGTGACGTACGTGCTCGAGTGGACGCTCGTCGCACTACGTCGAGACGTTGGCGCCAAGCAGCTCGCACGCAACACACTCATTGATCCGCGCTTCTTCTTTTAACAAATCCAAAACTATATCGCCTCTGGTTGGCATTCTATCCTATCCTATCGTATGCCACTCCACTCGATCTCTCTTTCCTACGCGCACATCAACTTTTACAACCGCACGAATGCATCGCAATTTCTTTACACTCACACCTTGAACTGCATGCTTCGTGCCCAATCGAGCTCACTGCTGTCCTCAGAGATCACGGTATCCCACCGTAGCGCCGTGAATGACAGCGGCGCTGTGCGCTGCTTGTCATCATCGACGTCCAGCAATTGAGCGGATTCAGACGCCTGCTCCGTCGCAGCAGTAGTGCCGTCTTTTGTGGCCGCAGCAGCAGCACCGGCAGCCGTAAGTTCAATCTCACACGTCTGTGCGTGCTTTTTTAGCTCGAGTGCGCCCTCGAGGTCGACGCTGTCGCCGTCCACTTTCGCGCACAGCTCCGGCACGCAGACGGTGATGATGTACGCGCATAGCGTCGGCTCGTTGACACTATCGATCGCAACTGCGAGCGGCTTGGTCTTGCAGCACGTGTAGATGACTTTCGTGCTGCGCTGTGCGCCATTTTCGTCGCAGTGCTGGCCACCGGCAAAGTACTGTACGACGTCCGGTCCGACGACGCCCAGCGTCTCGGCGGCGGGTGTGACAAACGTCCCCATGCTCCAGTCGCTCGTGCGCGTCCCGTCAGCCTCTTCGTGGAACTGCCGCACTTCTTTCGCGTAACACACTTCGTACGACCACCACCCGGACGTCGCACGGACGCACGCGTCGTCGACACCAGCAAACGCACGCGCGACGATCTGTACGCGGCGCTCTTTCTCGCTCGTTGCAGCATCGCTATCAACGCCGTCGTCGGTAGTGCTTTGCGGTGTCGTCACTGCTGTTGCCGCTGTGAACGCGTCGATCGTTTTGGTGTTGATGCAGTGCTGCAAGTCGTCGTGGTGGAACTTCCAGCTGCAAGGAGATACAGAGACAGAAACGTGTACAAACGGGAACGAGTGAGCACAGGAAGCAACGACAGACAGATCAAAAACGTAAGCAAGTAGGAACGTACCCGACGTGGCGCTTGCACGCGCTACAGTGCACGTCGCGCCAATTGTATTGCTCAAAGAACGACGCACGCGTTGTGTACAGCTCCGACTCGACGCCGCGCGACGTCTTGAAGCCTGCGAGGTCCATCTCGATCTGTGGTTTGCCCGCACACAAGTCAGGAAACCGTTGATTTACATCATTACATACAGACGACAGCACGTAAACAAGCAGCAATGGGAGGACGAGTTGGTCTGTGTCGCAAGTCCAAGCAAAACGCACCCGACTCGGGTTCACGAACGTGTGCAACTCGCCAGTGTCCCCAAGCAAGTGCTCGCGCTTGGAGGCAACTGCTTTCGACGTATCGTGCAGCCCGATGTAGTCTCTACATTGCACACAACGATGGATGAAAGAGAGTCAGTGCGGTTGTTAGGGTGTTACGCCAACAACAGTGCGACCAGCGGCAAGAACGCACTTTTTGAGTGCCACTGCAGCACCACAAAAGCGGCAGCGCACGATTGTCTCTCCTAC
Organism: Globisporangium camurandrum; assembly: GCA_023337595.1. Classification (NCBI taxonomy): domain Eukaryota; phylum Oomycota; class Peronosporomycetes; order Pythiales; family Pythiaceae; genus Globisporangium; species Globisporangium camurandrum. The sequence goes on from JAADXH010000273.1 coordinate 20,581, forward strand.
ATCATCGTCGTCATGCTCGTGATGGTCGTGCACTTCGTGTTCCGCGTCCTGGTCCTGCTGTTGCATCGCATGTGGCGATTGTGTCTCGCTTTCAACGACTGCGAGCTTCTTGCCGACATCGCTCTTCAGTGAAGTCGCTGGCTGCGCCACCAGTATCAGTAGCACGATAGTCGTGAGCAACAGTAGCGTCCGCAAAGTCAACGACATCGTCGTCGTCCTCATCTCTTCCGTGATTGTCGGATTTGCGGCAAATGACACGAATCAAAATGAAAATTAAGAGATTTGCTATAAATGAGCAGCTCGCTCGACAGTTTATATAACAATATAGAAAATACTTAGTGGAACTATATCTTTTTATGTTGAAGTGCGCATCCCCATGTCGTCCTCTCAAAGTTCGCCCTTGCAAGCACCAGTCTCAAATCTTCAATCACCTGCACCGCACGCAAACTACTATACATCCTCTCTCGAACGCGAAACGATGGCCGCTCCACAGCTCAAGCTCACGTACTTTGACGGCTCTGGCCGCGTCGAGTTGATCCAGCTGCTCTTTGCGTTTGGCGGCGTCGCATTCGACGACGAGCGCACCCAATGCGACACTTTTGAAGCGCTCAAGTCAACGCTGCCGCTCGGCTAAGTGCCGACGCTCGAGGTCGACGGCGTTGTGTACGCACAGAGCATGGCGATCGCGCGGTACGCTGCGAAGCGTGCTGGCTTGTACCCGCAAGACACAGTTGCAGCGCTGCGCGCCGACATGATCTCCGAGGCACTCACGGAGCTACGAGGTATGTTTATTGCTGCGGTGCTGCGTGAGACGGACGAGGCGCTCAAGGCCGAGAAGAGCAAGAAGTTCCTCGACGAGACGGTCCCAAAGACGTTCGGTGCGCTTGAGAAGCTTGTGCTCGGCAATTCTTTGCTGGTGACAATGCGTTGATCGCAGACGTGCAGCTCTTGAGATGCTCGAGATCGGCCTAAACCCTAAACCCCGAACACTAGCATCCCTGAGTTGTCAATCGCTGCGTACCCGAAGCTCGAGAGCGTGTTGACGAGCGTCAAGACGAACGCGAACGTCGCTGCGTACCTTGCGAGGCACGAGAAGTAGATGCCTGCGTGTGTTAATCCGCGAGTGTCTGCGACTGCTACTCAGCAAAATTGTGCTACTACAGTGTGACACAATTCTATCTTCCATCACACATACACGCGTAGATATCGATCGACACGACCGTAATCGCACTGGTCGTCATCTTGTGCGGTTGTTATTGCAATGCGTATGTTCATTGCACGTATCCGTTGAATGTATCGATGTGACTTCATTTGCAAGAAGGGACGTCAACGTCAAAGACTCCGAGGTCGATATGCTCCTCAAAACGAATATCCAAATAATACTCGAAATTAATTCATTGCTCTTTACAGCAGCACTTTTGATCTGCTGCGATCAATTCACAAGCTTATCAAACATGGGACGACGAGGTGCTGGCAGCGCCAGCAGTAACAACAGCGGTGGCTCTCGCGGTAGTGCAAACGCACGCGACCTGAAGATGTACCTCGCGCACAGCATGTGGCGCGAACACTCGTACGCGCTCGCGGCGATCGGTGTGATTGTCGTCGCGTTCTTTGGCGCCGCGCTGCTGCAGTTCTCAACGTCGAAAGAGCACGTGTACCGCGTCGAAGTGACGGACCCCGTGCTGTTAGCGCGCGTATTCCGCTCTGGTGAGCCATGGGTCGTGCTGTGCGCCAAGCCGGACGACGTCGTGCCAGACGTGTTCAGTAAAGTCGCGCCGCGGCTCGTGGACAAGAGCTACGTCGGTGTGCTCGACTGCACGCAGCGGCTCCCAGCCTCCGGCAAGACCGTGCTGCAGCGATACAACATCAAAGCGAGCGTGTCGCCGACAGTGTTCACCGTCGCAAACGGCGGGGCACCCAAGCAGATCTTCCTCGACCACTTGCAATCATCGAAAGCGCTCGCGCGGCGCGTCGTCGCGCAGACCAAGAAGAGTCTCGTTGAGGTGCTGACGTCCGCACAGCTCGAGCAGCGCTGTTTGCACAAATCAGTGTGCGTGCTCTTGTTGCGTGGCGCAAAGCTCTCGACGTACGAACGTCAGTGGCTTGACAAGCTACTGCGCGAGCACCGCGCAGTGACGTTTGCATGGGTCGACGCGACGCGGCTGCGGCTCTCGATCGAGTCGCAGCTGCCACCGTTTGTCGCAGGCGAGCATCGCATGGTGCTCTTCCGTCGCGCACCTCGTGCTACGAGTAGTAGTAGCGACAGCAAGCGTCCGCGCCATGGCGGCGTGAGTGCCAAGGCGTACCGCAACATCTTTGACGCACTGCCAGTCCGGCTGTTCCTTGACGAACACGCAAGTGCAAGCGACGCAAGTAGCTTCAAAGCACTCGCCAAGTCGCCGACGCTTGCTCGACGCCAAGCAACAGACGTCAAATCGAAGCGCACGAAGCGTTCCCGTCAGCAGCCAGCGCCAGTGCACGAAGCAGGCGACGACGATTTGACACTTGACACGAGTGACGCAGACGCTGCATCGAGCCACGCAAGCAGCACCGATGACAACAGTGATAGCGATAACGAAGAGGTTGTCGAGCTTGTTGATCTCGATGACGATGACAGCGCGTAGTGCGACGCCAGCAGTCTATCGCTGTCCGCGTGGGTGTGTAGCACACATAGTACTGAATGCAATGTATCGTGAACAGTCAGCGCTTCCCGAGTTGCGGGAATATGAACATAGGGACACATGGATCGATGCACGCGTCGTCCTGACGCAACCAACAAGTACAAGTGACGACATTCTCCATTGATTGCTTTTGCATTTGTATGTGCGACAGCACTTTCGTATGTAAAATGTACAACGTCCCACCTCACGTTGGCACTGCGACGCAAAGTGCTGGCGCAGCGCGCTGCGAGTGGTGGTGGAACGACTTGCTGCGCTTCATACACGGTCGCGCGTCTTGCTCTCGGGTGGTAGTAGCGCGTTTCGTAACTGTAGCAGCGACAGCAAGCTGCTGCTGTTGCCGCAACAGCTGCAGCTGTGGCTGTGGCTGCGTCTCACTTGTCGGTGCCAACAGCAACGCGCTGGACGAAGCAGCAGCAGCAGAGCACGACGCACTCCCTGGTCGCACGCGACGTCGGCGCTTGCCGAGAAACGCTGGCGATTCGCTCGCTGCAGCCGTCGTCGCGATCGTGTGGATGCTCGCAGTCACGCCGTCAATGAGCTGCGCGAGGTGCGCGGCGTCCATCGAGTAGTGGCGCTGGCGCTGCTCGAGCTTGGCGCGCGCGAGCTGCTTGAGACCCGCGAGCCAGTTCTGCGCCGTGTACTCTTTCAGACTTACGTACCCGCCGTCCTGGCGCTGTGGCGGTTGACCGAGGAAGCGCTCGAACGCCGCGCAGCTGCGCGCAACGGCGTGCTGTTCAATGAACTGCAGCAGCGTCTCGAACTTGCCGCGGCGCTCTTCGAGCACGTGGCGCGGCGATGATAAGCGCCAAAGCGTGCCAAACACAGACGGCGAGAGGAACTCTTTGACCGGGAACGGTGGCAGCGTGTCGTTTGTTTCGTTGGTGGTGGTGATGACAGTAGTGCTGCCAGTGTCGCTCGTGCCGCTCGACACAGTCGCAGCTACGATCGCTGCCTTTGCGGTCGCTGTTGCTGCGAGGTGCTCCTTCACGCGGCCGTAGAGGTCGAGGAAGTCGTTGTAGCGCCGCAGCACCGAGTAGCGCTGCACGACGCGGTCGAGCGAGCAGCGCGGACTGGCGTACCCCGAGTCGTCCGACTCATCGCCGCTCAAGTTCGCGTGGCCATCAAAGCCCGTGTCGTTGCTGCTGCCGTTATTGCTGTTTACCGCGGTGCTGGTCACGGTAATGTCGACTTGGTAGTACCACACGCTCGAGCTCGCTGCGCGCGAGAACTCGGTGATGCAGAGGCTGCGGCGCACTGCGGGAGGTGCAGTCATATCAGAGGCAGCAGCGGAAGCGCGGCATGGTGACGCGCGCAGGCGACGTCGATGTGTGCGAATCGGGTGTCGCTGCATGTTACCTGTGGATAGATAAATGCGGCCGTGATGTCGTGTTGGTGTCAAAGTAAGCAGTTGCGCGCGGCGATGCGGTCGCTATCGTAGTGTCGTGGTCGCGAGTGCGCAAGTTGGCGAATGTGGTTTGTGGTTAAACGACGGCGAGCAGCTTTTTGGGCTTGGTTTTCTCATGGGGATGTCACTCTGTGGGTAAGATGATTTTTGACGGTGTGTCGCTGTTTTATAGCTGCTGCGCTCTCCCTTGCTTTGACAAGAGCAACAGCATTGCTGGCACAGCAGCAGCACCACAGCATAACCAGCACTACATGCACAAACGACCATCCAGTGTAGAAAGTAGCTTGATCCTCGAGTGATTTGTTCGTTCGAATGAGGCAGAGAGAGACTTCAACCTAGCACATCCACAAAATGTATCAACAGTGGACACTCGGTGCCTCTTTTGTCATCGTTGCGATAGCAAATACAGTCGAAGCGAGCTTCGTGTTTTACCTGGATAGTGTGTTTTGCCTGGATAGTGTGAGTGTGGCTCTAGGGTAGTCCGTGGAACTGATTGAAAAGTGTGTGTGGAGCTGTAACACTGGAATGGCTACAGGTAGCATGTATCGACTCACGTGTTTGAAGAGCGAGACAGAAGTCAAGACGCTTCCAGGCACGGTAGCTCTGCGACAATTTCACTGTGTGATTCTTTCACCAAATGTAACCTCCTCCGGCCGGGGTACTGGCCTCCTACCTGCCTCGATGTTATCGAGTAAGACAAGCGCGAAACTGACAAAGCCTTTGTCGTCGACGCATCGACAAGCGACCACATACTTTTGCCACGCTCATAGCACGCTTCAAGCGCGATGAACTCCTCGAACACACTCGCTGCCGAGACGCGCGCAGTCGTGGTTGCGTTCCTGATAAAATGGACCGACAGCAACGTGCTCACGTACAAGTTCTCGGCGCACGCCAACACGAGTGGGGAGAACCGCAACAAAGTGCAGGTCGTGTTCAGCAAACCAACGCCCACGATGCCAGCGCCAGCCGCAGTCGCGCACTTTTGCTTCTATTTGGACGAGACGCTACAACGCGTTCGCGGCTTCACGGTCGAGTCTGACACGCACTTTCACGCGCTCGACGAGATCCAATTTGACGAGCGCGTGATCGATCGCGTGATCAAACACAAGCTGCTGCTCAAGTCGCAGCACCTCGTGCACCTCGACGACGAGTTCTCGTCGACGCGCATACCAGCAGCAATCGATGCGCGCGCTCGCGAGATCCGCGCACGCGAGCGCGAAACCCTCGAAGAGTACTTGCTCGAGATGTTCCAGCGCCGCGACTCGTACAACGACGGCCGACTCTCGCTTGTTGACTTCCGTGCTGTATTGAACGACCTCGAGCTACCATCGCGCGTTGGTCGAGCGCAGCGTCAGATACTACTGGCGTTTGCCGAGCAGGACCGCAACGACATGATTGACTATGCATCGTTCGTGCCGATCGCAGCGGATGTTGTCGATACACTCGCACACAGTAGCAATGTGACGAGCGAACACGCGGCCGATGCGAAGAACGGCGAGGACGCGATCGATAACAGTGCAGAGGAAGCAGAGGAGGCGTACCAGTGGCTGGCAGCGCGAGAAATCGACTACACGCTACAACGTCTCAACAAACTCCTCCAGAGTCACCACGAGCAGCCATCCGATGCAACCGAATCAGGCGGGAGCACATCAGATCTGACGACAGCAGCGACGTCCGCAGCACTCGAAGCCGATAACGGCAACGGATTGCGATCCACAAGCGCAGATTCGGATGCAAACCAGCACGACCAAGAAGAAACAGCAGAAGTCACTGGCGATGACGACGGCAGTGTGCTTGGCAGCGAGAGTCCTCGTAACAAAGCGAGCTTGTACGTCACGACTCGCCAGCTGCGTACTGCGCTCGAGTCCCCGCAGCTCGTCGTGAGTCGAGGCGAGACGAACCTCGTGCTCGGCCTTGTTGATGCGTTGCCGAACGGCCAGATCCTGCTCTCACAGCTCGGCGAACTGTACCCGCGTGTCCGCAGCCTGGTGTTCCAATACCAGTGTCAGTGTGTTCAGGACGAGCTCGAGACGTACATGCTGCAGCAGTTTCGAAGCTTTGAGAGCAGCAATCTCTCCGGCTCGGCCGAGCACGTGCGCTTCAAGCTGACTCTCAAGGAAGTACATGCGGTCGTGAAAGACATGAAGAAGTTACTGCTGACGCCGTACCAGCTCATGCAGGTACTCGCAGTCGGCAGGAGCAGCAGCGACCATCGCCTCGACCGCGTGGTCAACTACAAAGACCTCGTGCCGCTGTTCGCGCGCTTTCTGCAGACGCAAGTGGCGCTGGACACTGTTGTCGGCAACGCAGCTGCACTCCGCGCCGCGCAGGATGTCACAGAGGGTGCGAGCTGTGCTGAAGTGTTTACAATGCCAACGGAGGATACGCTCAAACGCAGCAGTCTCGAGATCTTTGAACAGTTCGATCCGCGCAAACTCGGTGTCGTGTCGACCGACGACTTCTACGCGAGTCTCCGTGCGATTTCAACGGCGTTTGACATGAATCTCGATCCGTCGCGCGAGATGCGGCAGCTGTACGTGCTCGCCGACGCGAACGCAACGGGACGGGCGAACTACCTTTGCTTCGTGCAATGTCTGTTCCCGCTGCTGCGGTTTGTGCAGCAAGAGCGCCTGGTTGCGTACGGTAAGCAACGGCGCGGCAACAACGCTCAGCAGAAAGAGAGCAAGTGATGAACGGTCGAACATGTACTTGGCTAATGGATCGGAAGTAACACTACTTTGTAACTCACAGTACAGTTTGTGCACAATATATATATATAGTTAATGGGTCTATCAAAATCAGTTTATTGTCGAATCTTGAAGTTGCTTCAGGATAGACTTGCGCACTTGCCACACTTGCAGGCAAGCGATTCCCACGTGCCAGAATCGAAGTTGCGCGATCCAGCACAGCTCCAGCTAGATCTATCGCAGCTCGACATACACCGTCTTCAAGTACTCGCGCCCATCGTATCAAGCACGCAACCGCAAAATGGAGCAAGCAGTCATCCACATCCCGAGCGAGATCCCCATGAGGCTCATGGCGTTCAAGAAACACGTGTTCGAGACCACGCACGGCGTGTCATTTACTGCCGACATTCAGAATCAAGACATCGTGCTCGAAGGGAACGTGCAGCAGGTGCAAGCCGCGGAAGAAGAGTTGCGCGTCGTGCTCTCGCGTATGAGTATATCGTCATCGAGTAGTGACGCACTGTCGCAACCGGCGTCGTCGCGATCAGCGTCATCACGCTCTGACCCGCCACGAACAAGTTCGTCGCGCTACAACACGAGCTATGGCGCGTCGCAAAACGGCGTCGCGCGCTACTTTGCTGCAAAAGACGTCGCGTCGTTTTCGTGGATGTTTGTCACCGCCACGTCAGCGTCGTTGCTGGACGATAAAGCGAGCGAATTCTCGTACGAGCTGGTGCGCCACGCGCGTCAGCCCCCACCGATGTGTTCCGAGCCGAATGTTCACCTGCCGTTCATGCAAAACTTGGGCGAGCGGCTCATTGCGACCATGGCGCGTGCTGTGAATTCGCACACCGCTGGATCGAACAAAGATGTGAAAGTCGAGGCGAACTTTGGTTGCAAGCTCTTCAAGCTCGTGGACGTCGAACCCGACCACGAGTACAGCTGGAGCGAGCTGCAGGCAAAAAACAAGTACACGGCAGTCAAGTCGAGTTGGACGAACGTGTGCAACCTCGACGCGACTACAATGCAGTCGCTCATTGCGAAGCTTCGGGAGACAGCGTCGCATCTCAAGATCGAGCCAACGGTGAAG
>JAADXH010000274.1:0-28426 GCA_023337595.1 Globisporangium camurandrum
ATTTTAGTGCTGCGAGCAATGCTGTCATGCTCATCTGCATCGTGCAAATAACATATCTAAACAGCATAGCCAAATTCAAAGTGGTTGCAAAGTTATGGAGCAAAACGTTGGTGGCCGTATATTTATGGCCAGGGGTGTATAGCGGATACCAAAGCTCGCCATGCGTGTGCACGCGTGTGCACGCGTGCAGCTGCTGGCGAGTGACATCGGACGTGCTGCACAAAACTATGCATTTTTATGTAGATTGTTCAACGGTGTCTCGATAGTAAATGGATGCATATCATATCACGCAAACACTACAGCCTTTTATAAGAGCAAGGAGGTCAAGCTTCAAGCTTTAGCATCTTGTCAAACGAAGCCGCTGTACCGGTTAATAGAACGCACATATATCGACAAAATAGTTATTTCGACAAAACGAACTGTAGCTACAGCCATATGCTTTGTCCAATGAGTCCACAATATCTACAACTGCTCGTTGCGCAAGAACCGCGTGAGGAGCGCTGCAGCAACCGCCGGTTGGTCCATCGGCACCATGTGGCCCGAGTTGAACACGCGCACGAACGCAAACTGCGTCGCAAGCGCTCGCACGACACCCGCGTCTGCGTCGTCGACCACGAGCGCGCGCTCGTCGACTGCATTGAACGCCGTCTTGCCACTCCACTCGAGCGCTCGCGTCCACGCGTTGTTGCCGTACCAGTTGCACATCAAGTCGGCGTCGCCTGCGTACACGAGAACGCGGACGTCGCTGTCGTTCAGCAAGTCGGCGACATAGCTATCGAAGCCGCGCATGACGTCGAGCGCAAAGCCAGCGCCAACTGCGGGGTTGCACTCTTCCCACTGCTTTGCAGTCGGCGGCACGTGAAGCTGCGTGCGCACGCTCGGGTCATTCAAGAATGTCGTGACGTGCGACATGTCGTAGCACTTCTCTGCTTCTGTTTTGTTACATACCATGCGGATGTCGTACTGATTCCGACCCGCAGCTGCGAGTGGCGCGAGGATCGCTGCTTGGTAGAACATGACAGCGTCGCCACACGCTGCGGCGTTGTCTTGACAGTCTTCCAGCAGCGCCGTGCATTTCGGCAGTGCTGCTTTCGCTGTCGCGAGTGCACTGGCGTTCAACAACGTGATGTTGTACGCGTTGTGCTCGACCATATCGAGCGCATGCGCCAACTGAATCACGGGGTTCACGAGCCCGTTGCCAATCGCAATGCCCTGGAGATTGAGCTTGAGCGGCGTGGTGGAGGCGGTTGCGTTGGTTATGGCGGTTGTTGTGTTGGCTGTAGTGCTACTATTACTGTGTGCAACAGCGCTGCTGTTGTTGGCTGCTATAAGAGCAGCTTCGTTCTGCTGCCAGATGTAGTGCGCTGCTGCAGGGACGTAGTGGCCAGCGTAGCTCTCGCCGGTAATGAACAGCGGCCGCCCAACAAACGACGGGTGCTTCTCAACAAAGCCCTGGAGGAACCAGTAGATGTTTTCCTGCACGTCGTCTTCGTCGTGGTCGACGTCCGCGTCGGCGCCATACGAGAACCCGACGTTCGTCGGCTGGTCGAGCCAGATCACGTTCGCTTCGTTCGTCCACGAGTGCGCATTGCGGACAGTCGAGCCATTTGACAAGACGCTGCAGGGGCCGTTCTCCGTCAGTAACGCAAAGAGGCTCGAGCAACCAGGTCCGCCCGTGAGCCACAACACGAGTGGATCGGTTGCTGGCGCATTGCGGGACTCGAAGAACCAGTAAAAGTAGTGGTCGTCCTGCTTGTTTGGCAGTTTGATGTACCCAGCGTCTTGTTTCGTGTCGTCGCATAGGAAGGATGAGGTTGACGTATTGCGTGGCACGACGACGACTGGGACGATCGATGGCGTCGTCGTCGTTGCTGATGCTGGTGGTGGCGGTAACGTTGCGATTGGCGCAAGCGTTGGTGTAGGTAAAATGACGACAGCAGGTGCGGGTGTCGTGACGACAATTGGTGCGGGTGTTGGCGTTGCGGGACGCGCGCCAGTCGATACGTCGTTCGTGGAGGAGCTCAGCATCGCCCAGCCGCCGGCGACAGCGACGACGAGCAGTGCAGCGACTGCGATTGCGATGTTGCGGCGACGACGCTGCTGCGTCTGCACAGCGCTGATTTGCACATCGGGGTGCAGTGGCGTACGTTCCGTCACCGCCATGCTGGAGTTGGGATATGTGTGGTGAGCGACAGCGAGAGCTCACTTGAAGACGTGAACACTTGGACGCACGTTCGACAATGGGAGCTGCCAAGCTGCCATGCCGTCAATGCCAATGGCCGACGTCACCCACCACACATTTGTGGAAGTGATATAAGTGATCACCTGATTCTTGAAACGCATTCGACAAATCTTCCCGTCGCAGCCATTTGCATTGCCGATCTGGTTTACAATGGTACAGTGGTGGACACAGCGAAAACGTTATAATAAAACATTTTATGGTGACAACCAGCCAAAGACGTCCAATACGAATGTGCCTAAAGCGCAATCCAGTTCGAAATCAGGAGGTCGGTCGACTGGTTGGACGTTCGAAGTAGTTTTCGACAAAATATATCACACGCACTGAAACAACACCGGTATTGAATGAGTAAAATGCTGTCAAGTAAATCAGGCATTTGGTCAGATGAAAGTGGAGTTTTCGACAGCGCACATTATCAGTGACGCTTTACAGTATGCATTTAACTATCGACACAGATAAGAACTACTCTGTCAAAAACATCTTCGACGTTTGGCGTGAAGCCAAAGGACGCAGCACATGCTGCAATGACGCTCGACAGCTTGACGCGCTTGCAGGCGGAAGCGAAGCACTCCAAGGTCAAGAACAGCCTCGTACGCGCGAGTGCCGAGTTTCGCGAGCACTTCCAAGACGCTACTGAGCTCTTCCACAGTCTGCCGACTTCGGCTCGTGTAGCAGGCGGTGCTACTGCTGGACTGTCGTCGGCGCCTTCATCGTCGCTTCAGTCGCCTCACAATCGCGCCACGTTTGTTCACCCACTCACAGACGATCTCGTGCGCATAGAACGCCTCGCACAATGCTGCAAGCGCGTGCGTATCTGGCGCCGACAGATCGCGAACCCGCTGCTGCAATACAAGAACCCATCTATGTCAACGACATCATCTGCGAATGGCAGCAATGCTGGCAAGAAGAGCGAGCGGCGCATGCACATCACGCTGCTCATGGCGCTCATTGTCGATATGTACGAGCAGCGGATGCACTTTGAAGTCGACGAGAGCAGCACTGTCGGGATCCAAGAGACGTTTCCCGAGTTTGTCGTGCGCATGATCGCACAGCGCACGGCGAGTCGACGCGCTGCAGTCGACCAGCTCAGTAGTGTCGTTGCAACTGTCCTGCAGGCAGCTGCGAACCACCACCGTGTCCACCTGTTTGGCTCATTGTGTGGCCTCGACGACAAGTTCAACCCGCCAGAGCGTATCAAAATGTTTCTCCACGTCCTTGAGCGGCTGCATCGATGGAAAACGTCCATGGGTGGCACTGGTAGTGGTACTGGGCTTGCAACACCCGCAGCAAGTGGACATACAGCAAGCAGCAACAGTAGCAATAGTCCTAATAGTAGTGGTACCAGCAGCAGCAGTAGCTCGGACACTGCGATGTCTACGATCGTATTCCACACGATTGGGATCCCACAGCTCGTTGTGCAACAGGTTGTTGTGGACCTGTTTGCCGATGACTATTACTGGAACTTTCAGTTCTGGCACGCGCAGTGCTCGGAGCTCCACGTCGACTATCGCTGGCCACCACAGGCGAGCGACGAGCTCCAGGAGCGTGCGCTTGCACTTGCTGTCTCGTCGCGCATTACGCTACTGAACAACACGCGCAAGGTCGATGGCGACGCGTTTCTGGAGCTCGTCATGGATGCCTGGACCGACCGGGCGACTGCAATATGCGCACTCTTGGAGGCTGCAACTGACAGCGAAGAGGAGAAGCGCGAGCGCACGCTGCAACAGCGACAGCAGGTGCAAGATGCACGCGCGAACGTGCTGCCGCTCACCGACCGCGAAGTGCAACTGTTTGACACGCTCGTGGACGAATTCTGGAACGCTGACGTACCGTGGTCGAGTCCAAGCGTCCAGCGCCGCATCACGCCAGTCGGGCACGTTCGACCGCTGCACGAGCTCAAGGAACTCTATCGATCGTACGTCGCTAGCCTCGATGCGTCGCGCAAGAGCTGGGACTGGCTCGGACACTGGCGCTGGGACACGGAGTGGGAGTGGGGCGTGCTGCATATTGTCGAAGACGATGATGAAAACTAGCTACTAGGTATGCAGGCAGCAACGTTGGCGAGTGGCGGCTAGCTATGTCTCTCGAATGTTTATGAATAAAGTCGGAAGAGCATCATCAAGGGTCATGACAAAACATCACGATGAACGACCAGAGTGACATCGATGGATACACGTGGATGCTACTACTTTGCGACAGGTCCTACCATCGACTTCTGTTCGCTTTCACCACCTCCATCCGCACACAAACACACACAAACACACAACCACACAAAGCGCGTCGTGGCAAAATGTTGTATACACACACACATTGCAGCAATAAAGCGCGAGTGACCGACCTCATCCTCTTCCTCTTCCTCCTCCCACTCGCGCGCGTTTAACTGCTTTTTCTCTACGCTTTCTGCCACTGCGACACGACGTCCTGCGCGATGCTGCTGCAACCAAAGTCAAAGTCGTCGCCGCCCAATTCGATAATGTTGATTCCGTTGTCTTTGTCGACGACCGTCACGTACGTCGCTGGTTTGTCGACCGGCCGCTTGCCAAACGAATCGTGGCCTGGCGCCGACCCGCCGTCGTAAAAGTAGTAGTGCGTCGCAACGACGCTCGTGTCTTTCTCAATCACTTCTGCAATGTCGAGTTCGCCACAGCCACCGGCTTTGCCCATGCCACGGCAGTTGCACTGGTACTGACTCGATCGAACGACCTGCGCGTTCAGCATCCAGATCGCCGGCAAGTTGGGCGACCCGCCATGTGGCATCGTGACTTTCGTGACAAAGATCTTCTTCGCGCCGCCCCAGCCCTGGAACGCCGTGCCGTCCTTGTCGTAGTAGCCTTTGCAGCTCGCACCATCTTTGCCACACTGCTTGCCGGTCATGATGTGAACTTCAGCGCCCGTCTTCTCGTCTGCGTAGATCGACTGGCTCGTCGGTTTCGACGCAGCGCCAAGCACACCGCTGAATGGCGTCGACTGCTGCGCAGTGCCTTTACCATCTGCGGTCGCAAACCCCTGCGGCGAGCTCTTGCCGCCAAAGTCAATGTTGCGGTTGTTGAGCCACACGATGTTGTCCGACGTCCCGCCTTTTGCGTACGACGACACTTTGCGCCACGCGCCGTTGCTGCCGTCAAAGACTGCGATGTTGTGGATCGTCATCGGGCCACGGAAGACGATCGTGACGTCGTCGTCGATCGGGCCAATCGGGCTCGAGATCGCGTGTTTCGTCTTCGCGCACGTCGCAAAGTCCGTGACCATGTCGTAGCTCCCCGCACCACCGGCGTCCTTGCCCTTGTACGCAAACTTGGACTGGACGACACCGGCCTTGGACTGCGTCGCGCCGCTGTTGGATGCTGGTGCTGGTGCTGGCGTTGACGGTGGCGCAAGCGTCGCGGGTTCCTTGGCAGGACCGACGGTCGCAGCGCCAGTGTCCGACTTGTCCGACTTGTCCGATTTGTCCGATTTGTCCGCCTTTGCGGTCTCCTTGTTTGCTGGCGCAGCTGGCGTTGCGGCGGGTGCAACGACTGGCGCGGTATTCATCTTGCCGTTCATTGGTGCTGGTGGTGTGACAACGACGGGCGCCGTCGTCTTGGCCGCACCGGCGCCGTTGACTGCAGTCGCTGGTGCTGGCGCGACGCTGCCCTTGAGGCCTGGCGTCGACATCGCAACGTCTGGGATGTCAGCAACGCAGTCCTTCTTGGCCGAGCGGCGCGCATCGACGCTGACTGCGCTGAGGAGCACGGCCGCGAGCGCTGCAGTACGGAGAATGCCAAACACGTTCATGCTTCTGGTGTTACTGGCGTTGATCGAGTGCTTGGTGGCGGTGCTGTTGTTGTATTGGTGGCGGGTTGTGCAGTTTGGAGAAAACCAGCAAGTGAGCATGTGAGTGCGTAGACATTGGCCACACGAACTCGAGTCAGTTCGTCGTCGCTCCTTTCCGCGCTGTCTTTCACGTGCTGAACATTTTTGCTGTCGTCACTGCGTCTTCAGCATTTGTTGAGCTGCGTTGTGCCATGTGTTTAGCGGTTCTGGGTAGTTAGAGGCCAGAGTTTGGGTGATCGTTGTCAACATATACCACTCGAGCTGACTAGATAAACATAAATGTTTTCTTCAAGAGGGAGCAGTTACGTTTGTAACAAAGGATTTATGCACTTGTATTAAGTATTCAGTGCTATATGTGAAAGGTATTCGACCAGCAAGTCCTCCAAGCAGCGAAAGTTAACCTCTGTCGTCGCCTCGTTGGGTTACCCAAACCGATTGCCACTTCGCAAGCATAACAACACTACAATTGCAAGAATGGCACAGTGCTATTTACTGTGCACAGTAAATATTGGCGTAAAACATACCAGGAATACAAGCCGCCAGATTTGTATGTACAAATTTGACTTTGTTAAAGACACACTTTTGCGAAAGAATATACTAGTATACAATATGACCCCACACAAAATCAGGAAATATGAATCATTTAGAGATATCGAGATAATGTGTGCTACAGGCAGCATCGCCTGTAGTGCATGGTGCTTGCACGATAATTGCCACAGAAAGTGCAAATTGCGGCCAATTGGCAAAAACATCCTCCTCCCGTGCACACGTCAACGACCTCGATCCAAGCACATTAATTTACCCCACTCGGATAGGGTATATCTTAGGGTGCAAGTGGTGTTGTTATCATGTCTGTAACCCCAGGGTGTACGAAGCGAGGGGAATTGGTTGGTTTTGGGTGGTCAGTCGAGTCTTGCAACCATCATTTGTAGCTACAACTGTTTTCAAAATTGTTGAAAGACCAACACGTGACCATCCGATTGGTCACAGTGGTCGTTACCACTTCCAAATTACCCCGCCCTTCTCGGCATAAAATCACATACAAATCCAACTTTTAATGCATGTACATGTTAGGCTTGTACTTGATTTTAGTGAAAACCTCTCCAGCTGCGTACGCCTGCGCTTAAAATAGTGACAAAAGGATTATGTTGTTTATCGAACTTGTGCGTCTCAGGTCCAATTCTTGCACCTCTACAAAAGTGATAAGTTATATGGCACATCAGTGCAGGCAGGTACGAAAAAACACTCATGCTTAAAATCGAGAGATGTAAACATGCACGCCTAACGTTACAATACAGCAAAACAAATGAGGCAGGAAACGTATGGAGGGTAGCCAAAGCAGACATGCGCATGCAGCAAAGCGATGCGTTGCAAGTGAATCACATATTTATAGAGGGGATCAATGCATGTACGGCGCGTCTTGCGCGATATCAAGCATATGGAGGAAATGCAACTCGTTCACGGCCAACTAGGACTTGTTTATGAATTAGTATATACTCGTACCTAGAAACCTGCAAAAACACTTACATGCATTAAATGTCAGAGGGTATCAAGTATCGTGGTGCAACTTTGCAATGTGAGCTATCTGAGCAGATCCTAGCCATGTTGTTTTTGTTACTGTGGCAACAAGTAATGTACAAGTTGTGCTAAATGTATTTCCCACATATTTCATTCATTACACCATTTCACAGTACATACCGTAATTTGCTGAATATTACCTGAACTGTTAAAAATATCCGAACTATATTTTATGATATGTAGGTATACTATATTTGCTATCCGTGGTAAAACGAAAGTTTTATATTGTGTCAAATATTGGCGATTAACTAAATTTTTATAGTTCAAGGCAAAAGTGTGGGCGATTGCTGTCCTAGCAAGTACATTAAAATGCAATTTACAGAATTTAGTACAGTAACGTAAATGGATGAAGCACTTCAATGCAATTACACAATAAGTTCAGTTTTTGGCTTGATAAACAGTGTACGACTTTATCGACCTCACAGATAGCACAGTAAATTGTTGCTCAACATTTAGACAAAACTGAACGCACTCGTGTGCCACGTTTGCCACTATAAAAACGATAAGCAGTGCAAAGTCAAATAGGAACCGCCGCGCGCGCAAGGATAACAAGTATTGACTGCTACTTGGTCGAACGACGCTCGTACTTACTCGCTCACTATCACACATCGCAAAAGCATCATATTGGTGTCACAATACGCAATAGCGTAAGCTCGAAACGAGCAAAATGCGCTATACAGTCACGCACAGTAAATGAAGACGCACCTACCTAACAAACACGCTGTGCAATTAAAACGCACCGTACATATGAGTTGGTCGCACACTCAATCGAAAACGCCCTCACCCTCCTGCTCGAATTGTATTGATGCCGTACGTGTGCGTCAATATCACGCTAAATCTCTAGCTTCGCCTCGTTAATTGTTTTGCTACCACTCGTTGATCGAGGACCGACACGCTAATCTATCTCGCTCTTCTTTCATATTACCACTCACCATCAAACACGCAATCATGTACTTTATCCATCCGCATCATTCAATCCTTCATTTCTCGCGTACCGCTATTCTAGCTCTCATATCACACTCGTCCAATACTGTTATATGCGACACCGGCAACTTTAATCACATGCACGTGTTTGATTGGCTCGTTCGGCATATGTAATAGAGACACATGTACTGCATCGGACTTCGTTGTCACAGTACTTTACAACAGTGAATGATATAATTGTTAATTGAGCAAGTCGGAGCAGTTACGTTTCTTCCAGAGGGTGTCTGCACTTGGTTTTACAATGCGAAGCTTAAAGAGCAAAACCGTTTTGGCTATATGCGACATAGGAAAATGTACTGCTCGATCGGATACACGAAGAAGCAACAGTATAGCGTTTTCTGCGCAGTGGTGGATAGTCCAGCCATCGCAATACAGCATACGACGTACTGGTTACTTCACAAACGATTAATGTTGAGTGGAGTGGGTTTGCAGTACATATCTGTTGAATGAGTAAGCTCGTCAACATGGAGTAGTGTTTGTTATAGTATGCTGCAGGAACTACGCGAAAATGCATGCAACGGACAACAATATCCGTTTATTGATAATGAATTGAATTTAACTGATACCGGTATCTTTATGGGGCTTTGGGTATTGGAAGTATAAATGTCTATTTTACACCCTATATCGCTTTGTAGCGAAATAAGACAACGTAGGCGTTATCGCCGCATTACTTTCTATTACAGAATGTAAATGTTCGGGTAAAATTCCAAAGATTTGCGTCTTTCACGCATTCTAGTAAATTGACGACTTGTGGGTACAAAATTAGAATTAGTAACAACTCAAATGTTTGTTACCCCGCATAAAAATCGATACGTATCATTTAAGTTGTGTTATTTTGAAGCTTTCACTATCGCAGGCGTTTCAGTAGCTCTTCTTGTAACGTGTACTAGTATTGGTATGCAGCGCAAGTACGTTCATTTGATAGCTTTTGAAAGAGCGTAAATCTTTATCACGCACTTGCCGCCGAGTGCACTTTGTTTAGATATACAAGAAATGAACAAGCTCCGTGACGAATTGGGTGTTGAGTTCCACTGTAATACGAAATGGTTGATTGCAATAAAGTATATATACTAATTCAGTAGCACAGCACTCACTTCAGACATATCTGGTTGTGTCTAGTTTGCGTTCGTTTTGCAAATATAGATGTAGTGGATGTTTGATTATAACTTTGCCCACCAAATTTAATAAGAGAAAAGGCATTTTATCGTAGCCTTATATTAAATACAACTTTGAGCGGCAACAAACCCACCAGCAGCAACAACGAACTGCTGTATAAATTCCAGGTTTATATTTACCATACCGCGCATCATGTTTTTCGAATGCAATGGTCGGCGTCTTTAGTTATATGAATCGAATTACGACGTGAATACTTGACAAGTAGCAGGTACTGTGTTGCGTCGTTCGAAATGTGAGGCACACAATACTACAAAATGTATCGTGAAGTCATCCGCTCGAGAGCGAATGCTGTTCGAGCTACGAAAATGATTTTATTTTTTTAAACTGCATAAGTACATTTAGGATGGGAAAAAAACACACGCTAAACGCAAGCAGATTACAGGTCTGAGTTTGTACAAACAGGTGGGACTATAAAAATGAAAACTATATGCATATTTAGAATTGACAAAAGCACTACATGTCCATAAAGTACAGAAATCATTAAAAATACACGTACGATATAACAACAAGGGGTATTATTGCGATCGAATTTCGTTAAGGTGTGAACATATAAAATAAGTATATTTTCGATTGAATTTCGTGAAAATGTGGCCATATGAATTGAGTCTATTTGTGATTATTGAGACTAACGTCGCGTCAAACGTCGAGAATAGTATAAATTGCGGCATTGCGGCGTAAAGCGTACATTTCAGATCTATTAATTTCGACTCAAATAGTAATTTTCACGTGCATGTGTGTGTATGTGTGGGTGGGAGCATTGGTGATGCGCTAACAGTGGCTGCGGCTTGTCCTTGTGCATAATTTATGCATTTGCTAGCGTTTTCATCTCATAGTCCTATTTCGTGTTCTCATCGTTGAACAATACACTCCTGTCTATAACACCTTGACGTTAGGATTACATCATTATAAGTGACACTGTAATTTTCATGCATAGTGATATTGATTACGCACATTAAATTGTACGTAGTAAATATCAGTAGTAGCCCTCGATATTTGCACTTAAAAGTGTCATGTACGAACACTTGTATTATTGCCCTTCATTTGTGTATGTGAAATGACAGGTTGTGTACTGTTTCGTATACACTCCTTCGAATAGCGTTTGATATTAAATATGTTTCTATCAATACCAAATCGGTTTTACCATTAATTTTCCGTTTAACAACCACTGTCACTTGTGAACGCTCGTAAAGGTTTTACTATTTTGCATTAACTTATGTTAGGCATGTGCGGCAGTATGAGGAGTATTGGCCGCTCTTGGATTATCTTTTGCTATAGTTTTCCAACTGCAAAGCAGATATACTGGATCTTATAGTGTAGACATGATACGAACACTACTATATCAATTCTATGATTAGTTGATCCACACTTGACGAGGGGGTGTATTGCAGACGTGACGTAATTGAGTGTAACATGATGTTGTTTAGCTTCTATATGTATAGTGAATAGACCCTGTGCGCTAAGCGCAAACTCGGGATATTTAATTCGACTTGAATGCCATGCCAACGATACTTGATGGTCCTCTTTTGGTAAGTATTTTCGATGCCAAATAGTAGTTTCGCAACTATGTTTGCATTTATGAGCGATTCGAAATGTGTCTCTGTTGCAAATGCAAATAGAGTAAGTGCTGTGGCACAGCAAACCGCCTCTCTCTATTGCATAAAACGTGATACAACATTGACACTAAAAATTTTGCTGCGGCTGCAGCTGATTTGATTGTGTAAATACTCACTAGACCGCAACGCCGCAGAGGCGCTCGTGTTGCATGTCTCGTCTTTTATGTATGGAGCTAGTGTGCTGTTACAATCGCACTAATAGAAATCGAATTTCGACATCGTCACATCCTACATGCCTACATAGGCAACACGGAGTCGTAACATGGCCAAAATAGTTGTATGCACAATCCCGTAGTACTCAAGACCGCGCAAGTCTCTCATCAGAGCTGTTTGCGTTCAAATTGATTTGGTTTCTTCAAATCAAAACGATGGATGTTTATCACATAAAATATCTGAGTGATATTGAACTGAAAACTAAAAATGGTAATTCTTGTACTGTACATTTCTTGCAATTATATTAGAATTAATTGTTAATTGTGCCCAAAAGTGGTGTTCTTAATCGTGATTTGCTGCGTCCCTCATGAAATTCTTGCGATTGATGTCAAACTCAAAATAATCCCATTAGTAACTAACGTGAACAAAAAATGTACCGATGCTCACATTGTATTAAAAGCAAACAAAACGAAATAACTGAATTGGATATTTGCAAGAAATTCTCATCGTTTTATTTGATAATGCATCGCGTTGCTGGTTTTTCGTTGTTAAATATACTTATAAATTTGTATTGCTTAACAAGAAGCTCATTTTTGTTTTGGTTGACTACTTTCGCACATAACAACCATGAATATATGAGTTTTCTGAGCTAATTCTTTTTTACATAAGTTACTCTGGCCATGTGGTTTACTGAAATCCATTTTTTGCATGTACTCTCTCAAAACTACTGTGCCCACCATTCAAAACCAATCCAATATATATATATATATTTATACTAATACACTGTCTCAGCACATCCAGTAATGTTGAAGATACATAAAACAAAGTCATTGCATTTTATAGGCGTTTGTCGATATTAATTCACAATAGATGGTACGTGCTCCCACATTGTGCACAGAAACTTCTGGTGCTGGGTTTCCTCGTTCGAGTGTACTCCTTGCAGATCATCTAATCGGAAATATACACTGTATGCATTGCAGTTTTACAGCACAGTAACAATTGCTAAGCAAAACCTTAGTTAATTGGAGGTTTATGCTATTGTGAACAATCGTAATCAAAGGAGGACTGCAACAGAGCAAAACAGTCACGCTGGCGTTGTAGGAGTTATGATATTTAACAATGAAACAGCTTGCAACATTACAATCAAGACAATACATAGGATGGTACCACACCCCACAATTTTTCATTATTGTAAAACAAGTTGTTCTTCATATGCGTAACGTTTTCAGTGCCTGACTCTGTTAATATTACCAGCTGTCGATTCTATGGTGCTATCGTTGTCAATTTGATGATGCCTTTTTATATCTGTGTACTTCGTTATGAAGTGTTTTAGTTTTCCTGCTACTGAGTATGCTGAAATTACCAGCTGTCAACTGTTATGGTGCTTCTCTATGTAAATGTGTATAATGCTAAACATTAACTTCTCTTAAAATTGTGTATCTCGTCATATAGTGCAGCAATGCACACCGTGTCATCGAAATATATGATCGTTTTATACTTGGTTGACTGCTATATAATGCATATCACGAATCGTCAATTCGTTGTTGTATGATGGAAATGCCACTTATTTTCTCACATGATCTTGCGTGCATTGAGGAATTAAGCTGTATACATCCTGCGTTCGGTACACTTTTCATATTCTGTACCTGGCAGCGACACGTTTGGTGAATGTAATATTTATGCAGTAATATCGTCTTGCTTTGCAAAACACCATGCCAATGTCTGTCAACGTAAGATACCATCATGCTCCTATACAACAAGTTTGTTTTGGCATAGAAGTGAAAGAGGTATGTTAGAGGTTTGGCACATGCACAACATATGATTTAGTAATGTTGTTCAAGTGCACATATCGTAGATACGCTGCAGTATGAGTAGGTAAAGCCAATACGTATCTTCCAATTGTGGATAAACCTTTTCTTGTAAACTCAATTTGAAATATTCGACACTTTTGCTAGTAAAAAGGTGATTATAACTCGAGGGAGTCAGTTCAGGCTTTCTCTCACACATCGACTTGCGCTTTGTAGCTCGCACTTGCTTTTTGTATCGCGCTCCAACAAAATTCGACCGAAAAAGCAAGCAAACGCTCCGACGCTCGCAAACTGCGCGCAACAGCAACGACGACGACACAGACAACACCAGCTTCTGCTTCCGCAGTTTGACGGCACATCGATCGACGGACTCGACGTCGGCGGCGCCGTCCAGATCTCTTTCTCCCCCGCGGCACACGCGTCCTCAACGCACCTGCTAGCGCGCGCGTGACTTCCGTGCGCGTACAAGCCTCAATCTCCTATCTCGTCCTCCATTTTCGCATTTGTCCGCCGCCTGTCTATCGCAATCGCACACGATACATCTCGCGATGGAGCGCTCCAAGTCCGTGTCCATGACGTCGCCTGGTATGCGGCCGATCCACGTGAACGGCAGTGGTGGCGGTACGGCAACAAGCAGCAGTAGCAGCAGTCACCACAACACGACCGACCACCACGCAAGTAGTAGCAGTAGCAGTTCGAATAGAAAAGACGACAAAGCGTACTATGCCGCTGGCCAGCGTCAATCGACGATGGACAGTGCGACGTTTGACAAGATGATGATGGTCGAGAAGAACTTGTTCCACGCCAATGAAGCAACGCGCAGCGCGTGGTCGATCATCAACAACAAGCCACCGGGCAGCAGCAACACACGAAGCGACGAGCAGCAGCACGAGCCATCGGCTCAACCGCCATCGTCAACGACGTCGACAACAAGCACCACGAGCCCCAATACAATAACAACGACAACAACCAGCAACAACGCCAACCGCAACGCTGCGTGCTACGACGCAGCGATCGCCGCGCTGTCGTCGTCTGGACTGTCGCCGTTCAGTTCAAGCGCAGCCGGCAGCACCAACCTCGCAAACGCGATCCCGATGGCGCGGCTTGTCGAATCGAGTGCTGCGGCCCACAACAGCAGCAGCAACAACAGCAACGCAGCGTCATCGATGCCGAACGTCCACTCGTCACAGCCACCGCCATCATCCACGACGACAGCGTCCGTCATGGCGCCACCGACGTTCAATATCGAGATCCCGCGTCCGGACGGCGGCCGCGCGTCGCTCGGTGCATTCCCATCCACTACGACAAGCCACGCGTCGCACCATTTAGCCCAGAGCCACAGCAATTTTGCGACCGCGAGCAGCAGCATCTTTGAAAAGCCGCTGTCGTTTGGGTTGAAGCCGACGATCGATACGCTCAGTAGCCACGAAGCGACGAACTTTATGGTCGACAACGGTCGCAGTCGCTCGTCGCACAACATCTTTGGGTTCACGCGCGACGCACTGCCGCCGCGGTCGGAAGTCACGCTGTTTACGTTCACGGTCAAGAAGTCGGACAGCGTCCTCGAGAAGCTCGGGAGCAAGAAAGCGTCGATCCAGCTCCAGGTCGATACGGAAACGCGGAATTTGAACTTCTTGTCACCGCACGACAGTCGCGAGAGCTACAGCTGCGCTGCAGTGACTGCGCGACCGCAGTCGCGTCTCGGGATGCAGCTCAAGATCATCCAGACAAACAATGCGTCGCTGACGAAGAAGATCACGTTCTATAGCACTGAGGACCGTGCAAACTTCTTACAAGCGTTGGAAGAAGGCAAAGTGCACTACAACAAAGCACCCAGCGGTGCCGGTGGCGGCACTAGTGGTGGGACGAGCCACAACAACAGCAACACGAACAATTGCAACAATGCAGCGGGCTCGACGCCGACCGTGACGCTGTTGCGACCCGCGACCGACGCAACGCTCGACGATGCGAGTGCGAGCAGCGGCACCAGCAGCAATAGCGCAGCAGCAGCGCATGCAGCAACCGACAATGTGCAGCGCAACAAGTTTCGCGATTCGCTCGTGACCGACAACTTTGTGCTGCTTCCAGGGGAGAACGTGATTGAGCATGTGCAACGCGTGACGAACTTGGTCGTGATGTCCCAGAGCGACCGCGCGGTCCAGGGCGTGTTGAAGATCACGACGTACCGCATTACGTTCACGCCGTACGACGCGTCGTGGAAGTTTGGGTCGTTTGAAGTCCCGCTCGCGACGATCGACTTGATCACGCGCGACGGGCTCATGCTGCTGTTTGCGTGCAAGGACTTGCGAACGCTACGGCTCGCGATGCACGACGCGTACACGCGCAAGAAAGGCTACGACCAATTGCCTACGACGCCGGACTTTCGCTGGTTGAATTTATTGACGCTCCGGATGAAACCGCCGAACTCGATCGGGTCGCTGTTTGCGTTTGATTACCACACGGAGAAGATCAAGAAGCGCGGGCCGGCGCACCCGAAGAACAACGGCTGGTTCTTGTACTCACCGAATACCGAATACACGCGCTTGGGGTTCCTCCGCAGCAGCGGCAACCGCGTCAAGAAAGAACCGGACGTCGATGGTGTTGTCAGCAGTAGCAACGGGACGTCGTGGCGGATACTCAAGAACTACAAGTTTCGATTCAGTCCGACGTACCCGCAGACGATGATCGTGCCGTCGATCATGTCGGAAGACCAGCTCGTCCAGTCGGCGCGCTTCCGCTCCCGTGCGCGGCTCCCAGTTGCGGTGTGGCGCCATCCAGTGAACCACAGCGTCCTTGCGCGCTCGAGTCAGCCGAACTATGGCATGGCTGGGAACAAGTCCGAGCCGGATCGAATCTTGCTGCGCGCGTACCGCGACTCGGCGAAAGCGAACAACACGAGCAACGTGTCACCGTCGTTGCATATCATTGATGCACGTAAACCAATCGCTACGAAAGGGAATCGGCTCAAAGGCAAAGGTGTGGTTACGTGCAATGGATTTTATGTAGGGCTTTCGATAGATAGAATGGCGTTGACATCACAACTCACACATGTTGTTGATCTGTGCGCTTGCAGGCGTCGAGAACTCGCAGCACTACGACAACGCTGCGATTGAGTTTATGGGCATTGCGAACATCCACAAGATGCGCGAGTCGGTCGATGCGCTCAAGAGTGCGTTTCTTGTGTTGATGTTGGTCGCCTGTGTTGCTCGCGTTCCTGTTTGTGCTGCCGTGCGTGTGACTCTGACATGGTTGTGTGTGTGATTGCGGTGCTACAGCGCTGATCAGTCCAAGCAGCGTCGAAGATGGCGATAAGAACTACCACCATCGTCTCGAGAGTGCGTCCGCTGCTGCTGCTTGTGCAGAAAACGCACGGACAACCTGTTGTTTGCGAGTGACTGCAGCATGTCTCACGCAATCGTTTGCTCTCTCTCTTGTCGTATCCTCCTGCCATAGACACGCGATGGCTCAAGCACGTAATGCGCGTGCTGAGCGGCGCACGGCGCGTTGCCGAAGTGCTCCACGAAGACGGCGCGTCGGTGCTCGTGCACTGCAGCGACGGGTGGGACCGGACGCCGCAGCTCGTGGCGTTGGCGCAGCTGATCTTGGACCCGTACTACCGCACGATCCGCGGCTTTGCGTGCTTGGTGGAGAAAGAGTGGTGCTCATTTGGGCACAAGTTTGCAGACCGCATTGGCGTCGGGAAGGACATTACGGAACACCCGAACGAGCGGTCGCCCGTGATGCTGCAATTCCTCGATTGCGTGTGGCAAATGACGCGGCAGTTTCCCACGTGCTTTGAGTTCAACGAGAAGTTCTTGCTGCACATCTCGGACGCGTTGCTGTCGGGTTTGTACGGCACGTTTCTGTACAACTCGGAGCGCGAACGGCTACTCGATAAGGTCTGGGAGCGCACCGAGTCGGTCTGGACACCGGTGCTCGAACACCCCGCGCCGTTTCGGAACCCGCTCTATCGATCGACGAATCGCGTGCTGTACCCACGAGCGAATCTGAAGCGCGTCGTGTTGTGGGACGCGATGTTCTTTCGGTGGGACCCGGAGAGCCATCCGGACTATATGGAATACATGGACAATCCAGTCGGCGGTCATGGTGACGGCAATGACGACGACGATCGCCATATTGACGATCTTCATGACCCAAACACAACGACGAACTCACCGTCGCTCGGTCCGATGCTGTCAACGGACTTAGACGACGAAGAGAAAGCGTTTCAGCTCGACATTGACGTGATCCACGACTACCACGACGCGTTTCGGCACCGCTTGGCGCTGTCTGAATGCTCAGACATGAGTGACGACGACGAGCACTTGACGTTTGCAGGCGGCGGCAACGGATCGCCCCGGCTCTCGGGCGGCGGGTTTGCAGCTTCAGCAGTGTCACTTGCGGATCCATTGCCGATTCACGGCGAGTTTAGCAATGACAATAACATGGAACACACCGACGAGCTCTTGGAGCAGTATCGACGCCGTGCGGACGAACGGACGCGGCAGCGCGCACAGGCACGGAGTATCCGCGAAGCGCTGGAGGAAGCGCCGCCGCAGAGCCACATCAAGTACTTGGAGCAGCTGTTGAGTGAGAGCGTTGCACGCGAGCTGCAGTTGGAAGCCGAACTTGGCTCGATGCTCCATCGCATGACGATACCGACGCGGACGACACGGCACGACAGTCGAGCGACTGTTGCGGGTGCAAGCAGTGGCGTCTGAGTCTGGAGATGTTGAAGTATGGAGGTTGCGTCGTCGTCTGTAGCTGTAATTTGGATGCTGCGGCTGTGTGAAGATCGTTGAGTGTGTCGCGGACGTCAGTTGCGCGGAAAATACATACGCCTGCAGCAGTCGTCTTGTCATCTGTGTACAGTTGTGTTTGTTGCCGTATTGCAGTCGAATTCGTGTACTGTACTGTATATGTCCACATGATCCATGATGCTCTATTGTTGGCAAGTTGTCGATGTGAAATTTATGAAGTACCGGTATTTTTGGCCGCTTATGTAAAATTTACGATTGAAAATTTGCCAATCAAATCCAGCAGCAACCTAGTAAAATGGACGACGACGATGCCGAGATGATGAAGTTGATGGGGTTTGCAGCGTTTGGTGACACCGCAGCGTCGCGTCGAAACAGCAGGCATCAACAAGTGCGCGGCAGACGAAAGCAAGTGCAGCAGTCACAGAACGCGCCACTCGCACAAGTCGTCCCAGGCACGGAGCTGCATGCGCTGCTCGCAATTGACACACCAGCAGCTCCTTACAACCGGTTCGAGCGCAGCACACATGGCGTCACGTTCCTCGTCAACACACAGCCGGACACGAGCTCGAACAGCAATGTACTCGCTGCTCTGTTGCGTGCTGACAATGCAACATCGCATCGACCGCTCGAGTCGAGCCGGCAGCTGCTCCCAGCACACTGCTACGAGCGCCTCCAGGAACTCGACGCGTGCAAGAGTAGGTTCGATGCAATCGACGCCGCAGTGTTCCAACGAGCGCGCAACATTGCAAACCCATTCGAACGCATCGGTCGCGGTCTGTTCCTCAATCGATCTGCCATGAAGCTCGTCAACATGGATCACATGTTCGAGTGGACAGCATCAACAACAGCAACAACAACATCCACCACAGCTGACGCATCGCCACAGTTTACGTTTGCAGACGTCTGTGGCGGCCCCGGCGGGTTCTCCGAGTACTTGCTCTGGCGCGTCCCACAGCGCAGTGCAACTGCTCGCATCAGTGGCTTTGGCATCACGCTCAAGCACGCGACATGCGACTGGACACTGTCGCCATCATCATCAGGTTTACCTGCAGCGGCGCCATCATCAGCGTCATCGTCGTTCACGATCTCGTACGGTGCCGACAACACCGGCGATTTGTATCAGCTCGCAAACATCCATGCGTTTCGAGGCTGCGTCCGTGCGCAGCATCCACGCGGCGTCGCGCTCGTTGTCGCAGACGGCGGCTTCCAGGACGCACGCGACCAGACGCACCAGGAGCAGTGCATGACGCGCCTCGTACTTGCCGAGACGCTCACGATGTTCACGGTGCTTCAAACCAGCGGCAGCTTTGTGCTCAAGACGTTTGAGCTCACGACGCGACCGATGGTGACGCTCGTTTGGCTCTTGCATCAGTGCTTTACACGCGTCACGATCGTCAAACCCGTGGTGCGTCTCTGTCGTCGTCGACTCTCTCTCTCTCTCTCTCTCTCACTCTCTCTACTGTATACAACTCTGACGCTTGGCGCTTCCCACCGACAGACGAGTCGACCTGCGAGCTCGGAGCGCTACATCGTCGCACTGGAGCGTCGAGCGTTTGTTCCGATCGACGCGATCGTCGCTGTGCTTGAAACGCACGTCGCTGCTTCTGCAGCGTGCGTGTATGGCCTCGTACCCGACGCGGTCGTGCACAGCGACGCGCTGTTTCATACGTTCCTGGCCGCGGTCAGCGACTGTTTTGCATTAGCGCAACTCGCAGCGTGTAGACAGATTCTGGACGTTGCAGCAGCGCTGGTAGAGGAAGAGAGAGGCGGCAGTACGAGACGTGTCGACAAGCGCAAGCGGTGCGTCTTGTAACGTGCTGCGACTGCAGTCTCTCTATTCTCATACACACGTGCGTCCTAACATGTGCGTGTTTTGCAGGCACAGAGACGACGACGCAGTGGACGCTGCTGCGTATTTGAGATGCTGGCACCTCGCACAACGAACCGACAGCAACGACACGAGCGTCTGAGTGCGATCGACTGACACTTCATCCCACTGCGTGCTTCAGTTTCGATTCATTTAGCATTTAGCAATTGGCAATCGACCGACAGTTGCGTACGACACTTGCAAACAACTCGTTCGCGCCGTCAAACGAACAGATACCGACGCAACTCACGCGGACGTTCTTGCCAAGTGCGCGTCCTAATTGACGACTAGAGCGTCACTGTGTTAGTGATGTAGATAACGAGCCAGTTCGTCGTTAAAACCACACTCGTATGTAGGAATACCTCGTCATGACAAACGCAAAAGGGACGTTTGTTTGCGTCGCACTTGTGACGATCGCTTCGACCAAATTGTCCAGCGCGTCGCAGGCTTCCATGTCGGTTGCCAGCAGCAGCAAATGGAGTTTGTGGGTCCCGAGAAGCTTCCGCTGGACGTCGTTGAGTCCCACTACGAGGCGACGCGCGCGTTTGTCGTGTTGTGGATCGACGTGATGCGCGCGACGCTGTAGCAACAACAGATATGAGAGCGTCAGTGGTATGCGCTACGCACAGCAGCTTGCTGCTATCGCTACTGCTACAGTCTGGACACTCGACGTACTTGGAGCTGCGTCAAGCGTTCCAGTAGCTGCTGGACGTTAGCAACTGCTGCGGGCAACAGCACCTGGTTGTTACAAACTTCCATGCATTAGCAACTGTCCCACACATTGACAATTTACTACACCACGTAAATCCACACGATCGTACGGGTGGATAGCGTGATTGCGGTCGCAAACGCGTTGGTGCGATGTCAGCAGCAGTACGCGACGCCCCCTTGTCGCTTTGCTGAACAGCAGACGACGACGACGACGATGCAAGAAGCCACATGCACGCAACGGTGCGATTGCCAAATGTGTGCTCGTTGTACGCACGAAACGCTGCAGTTGCACTTGTACTGTCATCATATGCGATCACGACGTCGCCTGGGTGCACGTTCTCATTCTCGTCAGTGGCTGTTGGATGCACGACGAGCTCTGACAACGGCCCAAACGCTCCAAAGTCGCTTTCCAATTCGAGTTGCAGCTCGGCGCACTCGTCAGAATCAGCGACGTCGTCCCGCAAGAGCAAATTGCGCACAACGAAACGATTTGACGATGCAATAGATGCAGTCGTTGGGGCGCTGGCAGCCGCTCCTGCTGCTGCTGCTGCTGCTGCTGCGATGCGCGCCTGTTGCACTGCGCTCTTGCGCTTGGAGCGGCGCTTGTGCTTTGCGATTGTCGCCTGTTGCCGCTGCTGTTGCTGTGTGAACGGCAGCGTCTGTGCGTCATCTGCTGATGCTAACGCTGCAATTGTATCCACACCCGTTGTCCCACTTGACGTCAGTACGTCTGCTGTCGCATCGAAACGCGCTGTCACTTTGCGACCGCCAAAGCGCACGTTGTGCTTTGCAGTCACGAGTGCACGCGCGCTCGCAACGTCTGCGAATGCAACAGCCACTGCGCCAGTGGTACGGAAGACGTCGAGCGACACGACGGGACCGAACGCTCGCACGTCGCTTTCGAGGTCCTCGATGACGTCGACAAACTCGTCCGAGTCCTCGAGTTCGTCTGCGTGCAAGAGGTTGTCGAGCGTGACAGTGTACGTAGGCGCTTGCACGCTGACAATATTTGCAGTGGACGCACTTACATCCACCGCAGCATGTGCATCGCTTTGTACGCCGCGCTTGTGCTTTCGCGGCGCGCGCTTGCGGCGCTGTGTCCGTGCTGCGGCATCTGCTCGCACAGCCTCGCGCTGTGTCGCAACGAGCGCTGTCTGAACGAGATCAGCAACAGTAACGCTCTCTTGTCGCGGCTTGTGCTGTCGACGTCGCTGCTGTGCTTGCAGAGGTAGATGCAGAGGTGGAGGCAGCGGCAATTGATCGGCGGCGCTTGTTTGTCGTGCCATTACTTGTTGGGCATGTGCGTAAGGTCTCTGCCTTGAGTAAAAAGATCAAATTTATATATTATAGTAATTAAATCTTGCCAAAGTATGCGAAAAGGTGTGAGTGCGAAATTGCGCATGCGCACGCCCGTCGATGGCGAGTGTGCATCGTAGCAGTCGTTCCTGCTCATCGCCTCGACGATTGCGATGCATAGAAGGGCAACATGAGTCGCCATGAGACGCTACTGAGCATCTACGGCAGCACGACGCCGTCTGTAACATCGCGGACCAAGGACTCGAAACGCCGCACACTTCGTCTGCAGCAAAAGCAGCACGCAAACCGCTTTCACCCAGGACTGCCAAGTCGTAGCGCTCTGGACGCACTTGTACCTAATGAAACACGCTTAGCAACTGATATAGCAGCTTGTAAATCACATGCTGCTGCTAACGTCGAGCCGCCAGCGCCGCATCCACAGCTTTCAACGACAGCGTCTCTACTGCTGCCGTTGCTGCAGCAAGCGAACGACACACGTGCTTGCACTGCACATTCTGACACGCAACACGAGACTGCAAGTACCACAACTGTATCACTCCAGCAGCAGCAGCAGCAGCAACCGTCGTTAGCACCATCCTCACAGTGCTTCTTCCTCCCGACAACACCAACGCCACCACCAACACGCCCAAACGCGACCAAGCGACCAGCATCATCGCGATCTGCAGCAGTCGCACCACGAGTGCTTGGTACCTCAATCAACCAGCTTGAACAAGTAGCTGCTGCACCCTACGAGCGAGCACCGACCAGCAACGCCAAGGAGCCACTCGTGCTCTCGCTCTACGGTGACGGGTTCCTCGAAGTCCCTGCATCATCCACGATCGATAACGCTCTGAATAACGACTTCGTCTTCATGCTCCGGCTCTTTCGAGCAGCCGACATGACGACGAGTGCATCCCACACGTACGTATGTATTCTAGCTCGCGCTGTCACGTGTGCGTTGTGGCTCAAGCGGCCAGGAGCAAGCAAAGCTGACCACGTGACTGTGGATGGGAACGACAAGCAGCAGCGAGAGCGATGCGTCGCGCCACACGAGGCCGGAATTGAGTGACGACGGCGACTTTGTGCGCTGGAGCTGCTGCGGCAGCACGAACGCAAGTATCTTTGGCTGCTCGGCTGTCCCAGCGCTGCAGACAAGTGCAGACAACACGAGTGGTGCGTTCGTGTGGAGACGTCAGACTGCGTCGGTCTTCTGCAGCGCTTGCAGTACTATCAAGCAGTCTCACTGACTCACAATCAACTCATGCAATAGGAACCCCAGCGCCAAAGCTCCTTGCTGCGAAATTCGCGAGTGCGAACGAACCAGAAGCGCTCAACTTTGTGCTCTACGACCGCAGTAGCAGCAGCAGCAGCAACGCATCGTCTGGATTGGCGACGGCAACAGCAACAGCAACAGCTCGAAGCACTGCGCGCGATGGTGGCTGCCACGTCTGGTGCCGCAACTGCGCGTGGTCCGTGAACGCGTTTGTCGTCCCAAGCAACCGGTGGGTGACGCTGTCTGTCGTGTTTGACCATTGCTATTTGCGTTTGTTTATCGACGAGACGCTCGTCGACGTCGCACGGCGTTTACCGATAGCAAACGCAGTAGCGCCACGTACACTGAGCAGCGTCAGCAGGAGCTTTCGCGCGTCGACACGAGCAACAAGCGCACAGTCGATCTCGGCAGCAGCAACCTCCACGAGTCTCGGGTCGTTGTACGTCGGTGGCTTTTCATCGTCGAGTCGAAACGTGAGCGCGTGGCGCTTGCGCATCGGATTTGTCGGTCTCATTGCCAGCGTACGCCTCACAAGCGCGTCGTCCATCGAACAGCCTGTCACTGCAGCAATGCTTTTGGACGTGGTGTTCCCAGCCATTGGCTGCGCACTTGACGAGTCAACGCATCGCCACGTCATAAACGTCCACCGCAACGTGTTTTGGCGGCAGCACTACCCGCCATTTGGTACACGCAGTGCGCTACAGCGCGATGATGCGGACGCAGGAGATCTGTCGTCTGCGTCTGTAGCGTTGTCTTCTGCTACGACAACAGCAGACGCACGCATCCATCTCCTCGACAATTTCTTCCACGGCGCACACAACGACGTCGCACTCGAGTCAACAGCGACGACGTTTGAAAATCTGCTGCTTGCAGTGCTCCAAACAAGCGACGTCCGCATCGACGTCACGTTTGCACGCGACGTCGATCTGCGTGTCGGCAAAGACCACGGATGCCTCACTGCCGCGGCGTACGCACGCAAAGCGCTTGCAGTGATTGCAGCGCTCGAAGCAACGAGTCCATTGCTCACAGTCGTCGTGAACGAAGACGCACACGGCGATGCGATCGCTCCAACGATTGGATTGTTTGAGATCGTATTATCGCTGACGCGCGACGTTGCGCGTGGCGCAATTGCGATTGAACTCCACTCGATGGCGCATTCGTCCATGTTCCCGAACGTCAGCGACGTCCAAACGAAGATCCAGTCGATCATCCTCCACGAAGCAAAGCGGTGCGTTCGTGTTTGTATGGATGCCAAACGTCTATAGACTGCTGGTGTAATAGCTGACGCTACTGATTCAGGTCGCCAGGCGAGCCAGTGCACATCCAGGCGTTTCGGTACTTGCTTGCACGTGCGCATCGCTCGCACGTGAACCGGGAACGGACATTTCTGGAAGCTGTCGTAACACGGAAGTTTGTGGTTACGGAACGCAACGTCATCGCAGCGTTTGCAAAGATCGGCTTTTATTTTGCAACTTCGGAACTCGCAAACGTCGTGTGCCATTGCAAGTGCATCCAGGTTTGTTAGTCGATAGCAGCAGCTGCGCTTGCAAGAAGTATGGAACTGACTCTCTCACTCGTTTTTGAATGCCAGGACGACTCGATGAAGAAGCCGAGGGACGAATTACCGACGCTGTCGATGGTGACGCCAACGCCGAGTGGGCAATACGCACTGCCATTGCTGGACGCACTGTCGCTCTGTACGACGCTCGAGAGCGACACGCTTCAACGCAACAGCAGCAGTTGTCGCTCCACTATCAGGAACGCAAACACCGTTGCGCTGTCGCCATGGCGGTTTGTTGTTGTGCTGCTCGATCACGACGCCCAGCTGCTCGAACGCGTACACGACGCGAGTCCAACAACGCAGGACACGACGCTGTTGCTCCATGAGACTCACGATCGCCACGGCGGCTTTGTTTATCGCGTGAACGTCCAACTGACGCGCGTCGCCAATAGCGTCTCTTGCGTCTTGCTGTACCTTCAACAGACGAACGACAGTAACGAAGCGAATGCGTTGGGCGCTGGTAGTACCATACAAGCCCAACGTGCGCGTCTCCAGATCGAGAACGGCAAGTCGCTCCAAGTGCTTGGTGCGTTTGAGACGTTCCCACCTATAGACCAAAGCAGCAGCAACAAAGCCAACTGTCGGTTATTTGCGATTGCTGCATTGTACCGGAACAAGCAAAAAGCGCATCACTGGTTCGTCCAGGCGCTTGGCAGTTCAAGTCGCGCCCAGTCGATTTACGCAAGTCTGGATGCGTTGCACGCGTTGCTCGTGCGACATGCAATCGTGCAGGTCTATGAGATCATTGTGAGCTATCGCAGTAGTGACACGACGCAAAGCAATACTGGCGCAGACGCTTCAGCTGCCGCCGCAGCTTCATACTCTACACGATTTGCAACCAGCGACATTGACAATGCGTTTGAAGCATTTGCAAAGCGCTTTGCATCGACCGTTCACTTTAGCCGCAATGGCCGCATCATACTGGAGCCACTGGCGCTGTCGACTAGCCGCCACGACAGCACTGTCGCGCAGATGGCGTCGCCGCTGGTGATCGCTGTTCAGCTCCAGGGCGTCGCTGATCGCATCGAAGTCTATCGGCACGATTCCACAAGCGACAAGCGCAGCATCGCGCTGCCGACGCTATCGTCCGTCTACCGTTCGATCGTGCGCGTTCTGCGCAATTGTGGGATCCACGAGAGTCTCCAGCTCCACGCATTTGCTGGTGCTGGTGCTGCTCCGTCCTCTCGACAGCAGCAGCAGCAGCAGCAGTCGCTCCTCCTCCTCAAGCGCGACGTCGAGATCCGCGTACTCGACGAGCAGACGAACGCACCAATTGGAAACGCACACGTACTGCTCGAGCGACTCGTTGACAACAATGCGCAACTCGCAGCGGCGAGCAACTTCGCCAACAAGGTCGTCCCAACGCTCACGATCGGCTCACGACTGGTTGGGATCCGTCGTCGCTTGCAGCAGAGTCGCAGGCGCGATGCGACACGCGTAGTTGCTGTCGCATATGTCACTGATCTACTGACAACTGGCGTCCAGCGCGCGCTGGTGGCGCTGCGCTGGGACTCAACGCTCGTACCCATCATCCGGTCGCGCGCGGTGCTCCAACGCGCGATGCGGCGACGCTACGACGTGATCAAGCGCACGATCTTGGAGCATGCGAAAGAGAACGAACGGAGTCGAATCTACGCACGGAATGCGCCGATCCGATTGCAGCAAGTGTATCCGCAACGGCCGCTCACGTTCACACGCAGCGAGCGTGCGCTGCTTTGTGGCAGCACTACGAAACGAGGCGCCGAGAGTGCTTGCGTTGCAGACGACAGTACGGGACTCGACGCGTTGTCACGATCGTTGTTGCGTGATGCAAACGACGATAGCAACAACAGCAGTCGCGTCAATCCGTCCGATGAACGAACGACACGATTGCATGACGACCCGATCGACGGTGCGACTGAGAGCTCGCTGCTGCTGCAGCAGCAATTACGTAACGAACGTACTGTTTGCGTTGTCTCGGACACCAGTGGCCGTGCCACGTGCCGCGTTGTTCCTGGCTCGTACACACTCTACATCTTCCACGTCGACTACGTGGAGTGGACGTCGCTCGCTGTCGTATTCCCGACTGCGCACAGCAGCAGCAGCAACAGCAGCTGTAGCAGTAGCAGCTGTAGCAGTAGCGCTGTAGGCAGCGGCACGGCAGCAGCAACATCGCCACTAGCAGCACCGCAGACGATCGTCGCACCACTCGAGTTGTTTCAATGGACGTTTACGATCCAGCTCATGGACTTTTACAACCCGCAGCGTTGCAAACCGATCGCCGATATCCCGATCGAAGTCGTCGACAAGTGCAGCGCCCAGCGACGCGTCATCGTAACAACCGATGCGCGCGGTTGTGCGTCGTGGAACGTCCAAAAAGGACTCTACGCTGTCCGTGCGCTCAAAGCCTGTGCGTGTATTTTGTACTCGGCATCGAAGAACGTCGTCGTCGATGGCGATCGGGAGCGGCCACCGCCGATAATCTACATCCCTGTGCTCATCGGGAAGCTTACGATCGAGGTTGTCGTCGCAGCAATAGCAGCAATAGCAGCGACGGAGATGACAAAGAGTGGAGCAGAGGCACAGGAGCCACTTGCTCCACTCGCAACGATCCGCTTTGCCGAGCATGAGCTTCCAGTATTGTCGTCCAGCCCAGACAACGGCGACAGCGCAGCGGCTTCCGTGTTAGAGAAGGACTTGCAGACCGACGCAGCGAGTCTCGCGGACCACACGATTGCGATTGGAAGCGCTTTGAAAGTCCCACTGCGTCTCGGTCGCTACAATGTCGAATTAAGTGTACCAGGTTGCGTGCCGATGCAGCGACAGCTCGACGTCCGTTGGAACGCTGTGAGCGCAACAGACAACACTACCCGGCTCTTTGCAGTACTAGCGCCGCTGCAGCAGCCGCGCGGCTCGTTCCGCATCGTCTTGTCGTACGTAAACGCAGCAGTGGACGCAATGGATGCGATCGTCGATGTGCTGCAAGACGACGTACGCGACCATTGCTCTCTTCGTTGTTTGGATGCGTATGTGACGATCGCTGACGCCATGGATGATGCGTTTGACGAATAAACAGGTGCTGCTAGCGCACGTGTGGCGCCAACGACCTGATTGTAAGCGCAACGACGTTGTCGTGGAGCAGATCGGCGACGTCAGTGGCTGCGCGTTCCAGTCGTTTTTACTGACGTGCACTCCAGGTGCGTTTATCATTCTCCCAAGGACACGTCACTAGACGGCTCTCACCTGTTCGATAAACACACTCCCTCATACCTCGCTTGCTGGTGTTATGGTGGCGGCACTCTACTAGGGTTGTCGTATCGCTTGCGCGTCGCGTCGTCGCTCGATCCTCGATCGACTACCAGACGCCTCCAGCCACGCGTGCAAATCTACGCCGACAACAACGCGCTGGTGTTTGAAAGCGCTTCAACATCTGAAGCACAATGGCACGCGGCGTTTTACTGGCACGTGTGTGCGTGGAGTGTGAGCGGTGCGTTCGAAGCGCTGTCGTTCTAATCAAACCAGTCGCGTCGTTCTCGAGTCGTCGTAGTTCTCGAGTCGTCGTCGTTCTGGCGGAGAAAGTTTGCAGACCGACCGACAGGATCAATAACACGATCG
>JAADXH010000275.1:0-28394 GCA_023337595.1 Globisporangium camurandrum
AATTCTGAAGTTATGAAAAGTGCTCTAGAATGCTCAGATTGACAGAAACCACATATCTAAACAGCATCAATCAAATCGCAGCCGTTCAAAAGTTACTTATCAAAACGTGGGTGGTTTTAAGTTTTTGACCGGGGGTGTATGCACACACACATTTACAGTAGCCAATTAAATGAGTTACCCCTTCGAATTTAATCGTACAGCAAAAATGATCGTTTGTGCTCTACAACAACTCCATTGGCAACAACAGTACCCGCATCATCGACACACGAACAAGTACGTCCAAAGTCTAACACTTGCTTCAACATTGCATGCTTCGACCAGCTCACTACATGAGACCTTCCTTACATCATTGCGAATGTCGCGATCGCAAGTGCTACAGCGACGACAGTCATCGCTGTCCCTGACGCTGCACTCGCCGATTTTGGCAATGGCTTCATTGGTACTGTCATTGCTGCAGTGCCACTTGCGCGCCCAGTCTTCGCGGGCACGGGCAGCACAACACACGGTGCATTCGGATCGACTTTGTCGCCAAACACAAGCCTCGCGAGTGCGTTCGGAGCCGGCGAACAAAATTTCCCGGGCAGGAGCAAGAACGTATTCAATGGGAACGGGTCCATGCCAGTGCCGTTTGCGTAGACACCATCATAGTTTGGGAACCGTATCGCGACGTTATAGATGCCATAGAGCTCACGGAACGTCGCGTACAGGATCCCCGCGCCACTCGACACAAAGTCCGCGTTGTCGACAAACACTGCGCTCTCGTTAGCAGCAACGATGACGTTACCGGTACCATTGAGCAGCACGATGAGCGACGATACTGCGTCGGTCGTGCGGATCAGCTGCTTCTCACGCAATTGCATCGTATGGGTGGCACGCGCAGGCTTCTGGATGACGACGTGTGGCACAAGTTCAAGGCTCGCGTACGCATCCAAGGTCGTAAAGTTGATGCGAAGCGTGTCGTACGTGTCTCCAACTCCTACGTCACTTCTGCTATTGTTTGCAGATGCAATTGCTGCAGTCGCAGTCGCTTTGCCGCGCATCCGAAGGATCCCGATCGCACCAGCAGGCAATAGATCCACGTCCGTTCGGTACAGATTCACTGTACCAGCAATCACCGTCTCGACACCGAGTGGGATGTTGTTGTTGCTTGTCGTAGCCGCTGCTGCCGCCGCCGGTGGTGGATACAAGATCCAGTTCGACTGGCTCCTTCCACTAGCGAATTCGTCCTTGTACCGCTCGAGTGTCCAGCCAGTCGTTGCGTTGCTTGTTGTCGCAGCTGCTGCTGATGTTGTCGACGTCTCGAGTGGCGATGGTGGCGTCCACGTCTTTGCATTCATGTAGGGGTAATCGGGCTTGCTCTTCGTGAACAGCACGTCGTCCAAGACAACGACGTCTGCTGCGCCGTGCGTCAGCAGCTTCTTCAGCGCTGTCTTCTTGAGCAATACGATCTCCGTGAGTATGAAATCGCTGGTCGATGTGTCCGTGGCATTGCTACTGAGTGCGAGCTTCGTGTCCGTCATTGCGCGCTTGCTGGCAGCACCAACGCTGTTTGCAAGTGCTTCTGAACTTGCATAGACGCTGATCGCACCGAGGAGCGCGCCGCCGCTTATGACAATCTTGCTGCCCGCAGGCAACGCTGCAGTGGTTGGTGCATACGAGATGAACACTTGACCCGGCAGGTCGAGTGCGAGCGCTGCGATTGCTGCGATCGAGTCGTTCGCGCTCGAATGCACGCGGATATGCTTGATAAACGTGAGGTCAGCGGTCGCACCGTTGGTCGTTGCTGTTGCTGACGTCTCGATGATCGAAAACACTGGTGCTGCGTCCGTGGCTGCATGCACTACAGTGAAATTGAGGCAGCTGAGAGCCGCGACGACCAGCAGCATGAGCGAGCTGCGTTGGCGGAACTGCATTGTACTCCAGCCGCTGCGTCGAGCAATAGGACTTGCGCGCGTGCGAGACTGGAGTAGAGGACGTCGTGTTCAGGAATGAGCGGCTGCCTCAACACACGATCATCGCCACGGTCACACCGCCATTCACAAGCTTGTCGCATGTGCATGTGCTTGTACATGTGTGTGCGCACATGTGATTGTGGGTATGATTGGCGACTTAAACGCTTCTATGTCGGCATATTGTGGGTTTTACTTCCATTCCCTCCGTTGCAAAACTTGAAGTTTTTTATACATTCCTAAACTCTAGCCAGTCAGAAACAAAATTAGTAAAGCACCATAAAACATGTTCTGCTAGAACATGTTTTGGAGGGAGCGAAGCCGAAGCAGACACTATGTGGATTGAAGAGCGTGACTAAAGCCACGAAGTTCATGGAGTACGCCACGAAGAGCATGAAGTACGCCACGAGCACTACGCCGGTGTGGCGCAATAAGTACAGCATACGATAGCGACTACGTGCACTGCTTCTGTTTTCTTTTAACAATTTCATCACAAGCCGTCGGGTGACAACATGGCTATCGCCTTTCATGTTGGTCTACTTCGTCGCATCCGCCGTCACAGTCACTGCTGCTGCGTCTGCTGGTTCGTCCCGCTTCGTACGCGCAGCATCCCGTTGTTGTTTCGCCGCCAACACGTCGACACGAACTTGTTCGTCGTACAATTTGAGCTCTTTCATCGCCGAGAGGATCACAACTGCATCGGCTTTCGTCGCCATCGGGTTCACTGAGTTCCGCC
The DNA here is from genome assembly GCA_023337595.1 of Globisporangium camurandrum. NCBI lineage: Eukaryota > Oomycota > Peronosporomycetes > Pythiales > Pythiaceae > Globisporangium > Globisporangium camurandrum. The sequence goes on from JAADXH010000275.1 coordinate 2,686, forward strand.
CGCGCCACACGACAATGTTCATGATCTTCTCTCTGTTGAAAAGCGACATCCATTCAGACACATTTGTCAACAACCACATTTCCAAAAACCACTTTTCCAAAAAAACCACACCACTGTCTACCCATAACGTACTCGACGAGCGACTGCGGGTTCGCCATCGAACACACGATGCTGCCAATCGATGCGTCTGCAAACGCCTGTTGCGTCACTGGGTCGTCAAACTCGTCAAAGTCGATCAGATCCCCCAGACGCTCCAACAGCATCTGAAAATCACGCCGCGTGACACTCAGCGTCCGTTTCGTCAGACTCGGTAACACGTGCGGCAAACCGGCTTGACACAACCGGTAGTTCACGCTCCCGCTCTGTTCAGTACGCTCAAAGAGCTTCAAGCCAGTGTACACAACTTTGAGTTTCTTCGCTTTCATCGTCTCGATCAATTCGTGCGTGATGCTCTTCGTAACGAGCGTGACCGACTTTGATTCATCCGAGCGCGTCAAGAGCTGCGCGCCACTGAGCGCAGTGGCGTCATCGTCCTGAATCCCGAAATGCGACTGAATGCGCTGCCATTGCGTCGCGTCCAACGCAACGTACTCGTTGCCGCGGTTCTGGAGCGCACGACGCTCTTGGCGGTTCAGACGCGGACCACGCGCATCGACTGGCTTGTTGTCTGCTACTGCAGTGTCTGTTGCAGTGGCTGCTTCTCCCTCCACGTCCATCGCAACAGCGTCCACAGCAGCAGCGTCCATCACAGCTGCCTCGTCGTCCTTGACATCGTCCACAGCCTCAGCCGCTTCCTCAGTCACTTCCACTTGAACGTCCGTCTTGTCGTCTACTGCTGCCACGTCGCCATCGTTCGCAGCCGCATGTGCAGCAGCGTACGCCAGTTGCTTGTGCACGCGGTTTGCGCGGCCACTCGCAGGTCGTTTTGCGGGTTGTTCTGCAAGCACTGGCGTCGCTTTTGTCTTTTTCAACAGACAGATGAAGAACCCGCCCGTGTTCTATTGTATCATTCAAACACACACACGAGCATGTCAGTTCCGTCGAGTTCGTCTCTTCTTTTCTCTATCCAGACCACATTAGCGAGCTACGTACTTCGTCGTGTGGGACGCAGCGCATGCAGCGTTCCAAGTGAAACGCTGTCGCTTCGTCTTCTGATGGCGGGAACATCGTGGGTGTGATTTTATTCTTCCCACGCGTCACTGCGTCTGCTTTGTCCACAAAGTCTCCAAATGACTTGAATTCCGTATGGTCAGACCCAAACACTTTCCACGCCCGAATCCCTGGCCGGCGCTTCAGGAGCGGCAATCGGTCGCTCACGTCGACCAACTCTAAAGCGCCATTGCTCCATCGCAAGAGCTCCGCAACGACCGCTTCGTTCTCCAACGGATTGAACGTACACGTCGAGTAGCACATAAATCCTCCAATTGCCAAGAGCGACGCACCGCGCTTTGCAATCTCGACCTGTAGCGGATGGAGCGCAATGCCGTTCTTTGCGTCCCAGTTCTTCCAAATGCTCGGATTCTTCCGAAGCGTCCCGTCGCCACTGCAGGGTGCGTCGCACAAAATCCGATCAAAGCAGCCGTGGGCTTCTTTTCCGCTCGCGCCAACGAATGGAATGTGCTGCGCTTCGTGGCACGTGACGAGCAACGCAGGTGATCCAATGCGCTTCGATTGATGCACGAGCATGTACGCGCGCTTCAAATCGACGTCGTTCGCCATTACCATCCCAGTCGGCGTTGCGCCCGTCACGAATTCCAACGCATGGAGCGATTCGAGCAGCTGCGACGTCTTCGAGCCAGGCGCAGCGCACATGTCGAGCACGCGGTGGTGCGGCGCGACGTCCAACACGAGCGGTGGGATCATACTCACGGCCTCTTGGCGCGTCGTTGCGCCCGTTGTTGTCAATTCGACCAACCACTTTTGAAATTCTGCCAAGAGCGGGAGCTTTCGGACTTTTCGACGCTCGACGGACCATTGGAACCCTTTCGCGTTGGGGTACCACGCGATCGGTGCGATCGGCGCGACGGCTTCGTCATCGACGACAAGACCGTCGAATTGAAAGTCAGTTGCAATGCGCTCGCGGATGCTGAAGAGAGAGAGAGAGAGAGTTTGTAAGAAAGAAAGAGATGGATGGATGGATGGATGGAAAAGGAGGACGGACCGTTCCGCAAAGGAGCACGAGTTGTTGATGCGGAACGTTGTTGGCAATGGCGTTGCGAGGAACTTCATGAACGACTCCCACTCGGCTTCTGGGACAATGTTTTGCGCCTGTGGTGAGTGAGAGTGACGGGCGATTGATCAGTGTGTGTGATGCAGTGGACGCAACATGTTTGCACGTAGACAGCAAGCAGAGTGCTGCGGACAACGACGACGGCGGACCTTGTAGTACTTGATAAAGTTGTCGTTCGTGTAGACCCACTCAGTGAAGCCATCTTCGCGCGCTTTGCTGGCGTCCCAGTCGCCATTCGCAGCTGCGTCGGCAGTGCTGTCGTTGCCATTGTCGCGGTTGCCACCCTGGCGCGACTTTTTGGCAAAGTTGCCGCCCTTGTTGCCGTAGTTCTTACGTCCACGCTTGCCCATGGTTGTTGCTGCTATTGCTGTTGGTGCTGCTACTGTCGAGTTTTGAGTCGTGAAACGAGCAGTTGATGCGATGGCGATGTGGTCAACAAGTTTGTTGTCACGAAGTTTTCAATGTCGTTTGGCTGGCCGCAAAGAGCTCCAGCCAAAAAACAATGAAGAATATAAATAAAATATAAGGGTACAATTAATACAGTACTTCTCGTCTCCTCCAATGCAGGACTTTCGCTCCTTTCCTTTCTTCTCCCTCCTATTATGCAAGCACGGCAGCACAGACCGAGACGTCGTCGCGCTTGCCCTGTCGCTTGTGCGCAAACGCCAACAGATTCGACGCACTGTAGAACGCCAATTGCCGCACGCGGTTCTCTTTCGCAAACATCGGCCGCGTGATCTCGAACGCTGGCATGTGCGCACACTTGGCATTGAACTGGGCAAACTCCTCGGCATTCACACTTGCGTTTGTCTTGAGTTCCGCAATCGCGTCGCGGCAAAAGCCAGCAGCCGACACAGCAAACGGGATGTACGTGTCGCTCTCGCCGACAAACGTACTCTTTGCCATCTCGACGGTCTTCTTTGCAATCGCTTCGGCGTTCGTCGGACTCGGTTCGACGCACGCAACAACCTGATCCACATACAGATTGTCGTGCACGCCGTCCGAGAAGAGGAGACAGACGTCGCCGGGTTCAAACCGACACGTCTGGATCGCAACGTCCCCCGTATAGTTGATCGTCTTGTTGTTCGAGACAACAGCAGGGACGTTAAAGTCGTAAATGATCGAGTCGCTCTCGAAGATGACGCTGTTGTTGCGCAACAACACGCACTTGCAGTCGCCGACCGTATACACGAGCATCTCGTGCGCAACGTCGTCAAAGAATACGACCGTGAGCGTCGAATCTAAACGTCCTTTGCGCTTTGTCGCACGCCGTGCGCTCTTCGTCGCCGCTTCGATGGCGGCAGTAAAGTCTGCGTGCTTGAGTGCATCGTTGTTGTTGTCGCTGCTGTTGTGCAAGCGCTTGCGCAGCTTCCCAAGCGCTGCGAGCGTCTCGGACACGAGCAGGCGCGCAAGCACGCCGGATGCTTTCATGGTCCCAGACACGCCGTCTGCGACGACCATGTAACCGGGTCCATAGCCAACCGCGTCGTCGCCGTGGTAGTTGTGCACCGCCGACCCGACGGACGCAAAGCAACTGCCGTGTGGCGACTGGTTGCTGTCGCCTTCGAGCGCAGCAGGCGGCTTGCACGTGCGCATCCTTGCGAGTATGTACTGAAGTGTCATACCAGTGTGTGTGGGTGTGTGTGGGTGGTGAAGCTGCGCCGCGCAGTTAGTCACACGGACCGAGAGCGCCAGCACGACGTGTTTGTCACGCGAGCAAGAGAATCCAGCGCGCCGGAACGTCGCGGCAACTCCTGCTGTTGCTGCTGTCGGGTGGTGTCAGATCTCTGACTGTGTCTCTTTGTGTTGCCTCGAGCGCCTTGCCTGGAAAATGGCCTCCACATCGTACGCCCATGGAGGCACGACAAGGCGCGACACATCGCAAAGCGTCAGCTGTTGACTCGCTCTACGATACAAACCACAAGTGAATCTCAAAAATGACCTGTTTCTACGCAACGTCATTACTCACCCTTTAACACAACTATTTGCGCTAAACTAAAGTATGGTGCAAACATTTGGCTTGTGCGACGTTTCAAGCACAAGGTGTCGGCACGCAAACAAAACATCAGTGCAGTTTACAAGCGCGTCTGCACACGCTGCTGCCAGTCGAGCGAGGTCGACATTGAGCAGCACGTAGCAGAACGTGTCGGTGTCTGGACGATGAGGACCTCACACCTACCGACTTATAATGTCATGCTCACTTCCTCACAACATCAACGGTCGACTTCGATTCATCGAAATTGCAATGGTGCGGTTTCTTCTATATTTGAGCGTCGCGGTATTTAGTACAGTATTACATATTATGACTATACCATACCGGTACCGGTAGTTTACATCGAAACATCATATCGTAGAAAGATGCTGCTTTCCGCAATAGTCAAACTGACAGCACTAAATATGTACTATCGGATTCTGCAGACTCAATCCATACACTGATACCTTCGTGTACTCTACTTGGCCTCTAGGGTATTGCAATGGGCAGAGTGCTATATAAAATTGTTGAAATTAGAATGTTTTTGAGCAGCACACTGTCACGTTCAATTATGCAAAAATATATACTGTACACACTATAAACAGCTCAATGCTTGCACGTTCATAGCACAATTGCTCGATATGTACCAAATGTTATATAGCTGTACTGAAAATAATGTCCGGTAAAACAAATGGGGTATTTCTTATTTTGCAATACGAATAACAGCATATACATGCAGGTATACACAAATAAATATCGACGCTTGCTAATCAGCTACCTCAGTCGTGTACCAATAGCTGCCGCCATCTTAATAATTTCCATCCCCCTGATCCCCCGTCGACGGTGCGATACTTGCAGTGAGACTTGGTGTGTGGCATTTGGACGCTATAAGTACCGGTACTACATTCGTAGTTGAAATATTTATTATATCAATGAAATATGTGGTAGTGGCAACGACATCATTGGTATTTTTGGTGGTTGTAAATTCATACGCAATGTTGCTATTACATTAACGTGTCATGTTGATAGATAAGCCGTACAATAGTCCGTTTTGTTAGACATCAGGGAACTGAAGTGAGCAGGATAATTGAGGTTTTAGAAGCGCAGTATCGCATTTTTAATCCCACACACGCTACAAATGACGTTACTGAATACGTGTTGGGATCATTTCACTGTATGCGCATGCTTAACAATGCTAAGGTCGTTTGTGCATACTGTAAGTGACTGGTCTTACATACTCATCTATATGAAATTTACGTAAAGAAAAACAGATTACGAATGGTGTACAAATTATAAGCAATTGATGTAACTGAACATCGTACTCCAATAATAAATACACAATTTTAGCAGGAACCCATACTATATTGAAATTCAAAATCACATGTAATTGGCTGTTCTGACGTACTATCACGTGAGTATTTTTTGTGCAGCAATTTGTCAAACCAGTTTAAATTCTGATCGTTGCTACCTACTCCACTCGGTACACATCCGTTGCTGATCTTGCCTACACATATCAAAAGTGGGCGACGCTTGCTACGCTTTGCTTTACATTTCACACGTGTCAGTTTCGCCGCATGTGTCTTCTTGCTCAATCGTGCTACAGCTCGATAGGAATGTATATGTCTGTTTATGTCTACCGATTGGAACAGCGGTTCAGTGTTATATACTTCTCTTTTCCATTTGAATATGAACTAGCAAACGTCGTATTTTATAAGAACTAACGCGAATTTGAGGATTCCTACCGGGGGTACATTTATATAACGGGGTCAACAGTATAGTGGTCCCACATGGTATACTATACTCTATCTGAGTGTGATCGGGGATTTCTTTTCGGTTTTCAGATTTATTCTCTTGTAGTGGCATAATTGGGTCGCACAGGGAACACATGTAATGCGGATGCTTGGTAGATTGCGCTCAACATCTTAAACATAGTGCATAATGGCCGCCAAAATATGTTTCGCGTTATGAAGGTGTTACAGTACCATAGTATACCGTTTACTATTCCGTAGACCCTGTTACGCATGTTGGTTTGTAGCAAGCGTACGTAGTGTATATCTAAGTTAGCCTCGACAGGTAGCCATTTGCGACGTCCAGTAATCATGCGCTTCGTACACGCATTCACACATGCTCAAACAAAGTTATATCGTGAGTAACTTACAGTAAGTAAAGTACCGTGTTCACGTTTAGTGTATGCAGGTGATATTAATAAATACAAATATATATTCTACTGTACATTGGCAGTGCGTTTCATGCGGTTTCGTACTGTAGCTGACAGACGTAATGTACATTTAAAGATAGCACCACACTGCTGTGTACATATATGAGTACTAAAATGCAGGACAGAGAGCTCCATTCGCGCGACGACACTTTCGCACAACCACAAGCAACCAGTTCCGCGTGCGGCGACGATGAATAACATGAGTACCCGCGTGCGGCAGGACGCGAAACTGGAGCAACCCGACGCACCGACGTTTACATGGTACGACTATTCTCATCTGCTATGAAGGATACCACGCGGTCGTTATGATACCGCGCAATCGAGCGAAGCAAGCGCTCGCATAGCAGCGACGTCCTTTACTGATCTTGTGCTTCTTCTTCCACCACTTATTTCAGCGAAGTCTGCAAGATCTCAGTGCGCTCGGCACAAAAGTTGCTAGACCACGTCAACTTCTCGCCGCTGCACAAAGCGGCGCTCGAGGGCGGCAGTATCGGCGGTAGCAGATCAACCGACCGCTTAGGACTCAGTTCCAACACATCGTCGCATGTCGCACACCACCAGCGCCGCGTGATCTACGACGGCACGAAGCTCTTTTGGCGCATCAACGAGACGCTCGAGCTTTGCATCTACGAAGATGCGGGTGCAAACTGCGTCACGATCACCTGCTTTCAGCAACAGTCAGCTGAGGTACGTGTCGGAAGGAGATGTGCTTGCTGAGTTTTGTACCCATTAGCTGGTTTCTTTGGCTACATTATCTGACTCATTTCTGACTCATGCCTGACTCATCCCTCTGCTGTTGACTCGCATAAAAACTAGAAAATCGCACCAGTGCTCATCGACTTACGCAGTCTGCTCAAAGTGCTTGGACTGGACGACCACACAAAGGCATCGATGCACGGCAGCAGCCACAGATCCGATGGTGCGTCGTCCGAGACGCTGAGCAAGTATTTGCTCGCGCGCGTGCAGGCGAAGAAAGACACACGCGGTCACATTGCGCTCTTTCTCGCAAAAGTGCACGAGCACGAGACGCTGCCAGCGCTACTTACGTCCAGCTCGCTTGACCAGTGCCATCACTACGCAACGCAGGCACACGGCATGCCGACTGACCTCAGCGTGCGTCGTCGCCACACGATGGACGACGTCAAAGAGGCGCAGAAAGGCGTCCAGGACGCGGCTGTCGAGCTCAAGAAAGCACGCGTCCAGGCAGAGCATTTATCGAACCTCGCACGTATCTCGCTCGACGCGTTCTCGAAGCGCGGATCAATGAAGCTACAGCAACAACCCGAGCAGCCAGCAAGCAGCAGTAGCCCGCATGGTAGTAGTGGAACTGGCAGCAGCAGCGGTACCAATGGAGCACGAGCCTCCGAGTGGCTGCGTGCGTACGATCGCGTGTCGATGAAGAACGCAGTGGAGCACAGCAAGGGCTTCTTACAAGCACTCGAGAAGCACTAGGTGACGCATGCAGTCGACATTTCATCCACTCAGGCATATCTATCAACACTGTATTCTACTGGCTCTTTTTGCTACGGCGTCATTATTCTGCAATCTATCGTACATTAAGGTAGGGACAGTAACGCACATGTTGATACTTCGTCTACTATCGACTGCCTACTTGCTACCACTGGTGTTGCTGTTGTTGCTTAGTCGACTCGAGCTGCGCGATTGGACACTCGGACTGCGAGGCGGAACTGGCGACTGTTGTTGCTGCTGTTGCTGTCGTTGGCGTGGATCCAGCCACGTTGTAAGGCGGTTGATGTGATCGATGTAGAATACGCGGCCTTTCGTGTCGGTCTTCTTTTCCCACCCGAGCGGCAATGGTTTTGTAGCTACGTCATGTTGTCTTGCTGTGTTACTGTTATCGTCGCTTGCGTCCAACTCACTTTGACCGCCAGTTGCACCAGCACCGCTGTCAGAGTGTAGATTATTAATGGCGCCTCGATTGGTTGGAGTGCTTGTCTGTGGCAACAACATGTCCTCGCGCTGCTGGCGAATGTACTGCAGCAGCGCGTCGCTGTATGAATCGCGCTCCTGCTTGTCGGCGTAGTGGAGCGAGTCGTCGCCACCAGCTCGCCACGGCGCTGGCGATTGCGGCGACATGCTCTCGTGCCGGTGCTGGTGGCACGGCGACGACGAGCGCTTCGTCATCGCGAGTGTGTTTGGTGGCTTGGGGCTGCAGACACACATGCAAACACAGCAGTGATGACAACAAGTGGCAGGACGCCCACCATCAGTCAGTCGATGCTAGTCCATAAGGCTCCCCAGTGTGACTGGAGCGTTGCCGTTCTAAGCGAGAAGCAGTTCACAGAGACACATAAACGCACGAGCGAATGCGGATCGCAATGCCTGGCGAGATTTTCTGCGTCGTCGGATGCATTGCTGGGAAGTTGGTCGTCGCAGTGGTCGCATGGAATCGGTCGTATTCCTGTATATCGCATGTACAAGCATGTGCAGGTGTCAGACCTGCTCAGCATCTAACTCACATAAGAGAGAGAGAGAGAGCGGCATGCGTGGTCGATAAACATACCTTGTTGTGGTAGTCTGTGATGCGTCGATTCATGTTCGCGATCCGGTGCTCGTGTGCGTCGCGCTCGCTCTTCGTGCGACGGTTTAACGTGCTAAGCGCCTCACTACGTCGCTTTCTACAAGTGTGCGTAGCACGGAAGCGCATACAACAAGTTGGTCGCGTTTCCATTCATAGGCGCCAAGCAAGGTGATACCGCTTGTCACTGTCCAACATAGCAAGATTGAGATCAAAGTCGTCGTAGACACACGAACGTACGTTGGACTCGCACTCTGGATCTCGTTGTCTACGCCACCAAGAAGCAGCAGCCCGCGCAATTGCATCGTATGTGTCAGGTGACTGACTGTCTTGGTGTGGGTACCACACCGTCGAAAGCCACGCACACTGACAGACAAATAGTCATTGCTGATCCATCACATCGCACCTTTGCTACCATGGTCAACAGTCGACCGTGTCGTCCCGACCACGTGTTTGAAGTGCTTGAGCTCCGCTCGCGTCTGGAATCGACCACCAGCATTGCGCTCGTCGAACGAACAAAAGCCTGCATGTGGGCTGCGATTCATGATGATGATGTCTAGCAAGTTCGTCCGTCAGCACGTGTCTGCTTTCGCCCACTTCAAGCTAACTACGTTGCAGCGTCGGTGGCACAGCAGCGCCAGCACGTTTGACTCTCGATGTCTATTTAGCTTCTCCGCTATAAATATGCTCCTCCATATACCACTTACGCATCGAAGTGTCGTAGTAGACGCAAAGACGGCGACATTGCTGCTGGAGCTGCAATGACGACGTTGAGCCCGGTGGTGTCGGCGGCAGCTTCACTCGAGCCGTGCGACCTCGCACTGTACACGGATGCGTACAAGCAGCGCGCCTCAAGGGCGGATGCGTTCGAATATAATCTCGACACATGGTGCATTTGTGCTTTCATGTTTCTGGAGGCTACACTCATGTACTGTTACTCCTGCTGACATTGACGCCTATGCATGCTGGGTCCATCGCACTTTGCCATTCAACAGGGACCGATTTGCGACGACCAAGCCGCTGTTGTACCTACCCGAGCGGACGCCAAACGGGGACTTTGACACGCGCGACCACAAGCGGCGGCTCTGGACGCACACTGAGCTCGATGCGTTTGGTGACGTTATTGAACAACGTACGTGTGCACTGCTTGATGCGCAAGAGCAACTGTTGCGCTCGTGGTTTGCGGCAGCAACAAACGTTGAGCGCATTGTGCGCGGCTTCCTTGCACGACGACGCGTGCAGAAAATCCGCGATGCGATTGCAGCGACAGAGGCTGAGCTCAAGCGAGCTCGACTTGCGATGCAGCGGCTCCAGCAGCAGATCGTAGCGGCTCTATTGGTGCAACGCGCGTACCGGCGTCATGTTGCGCACCTCGCACACATCGAGACGTGCCACAAGCGACTGCAGCGAATTGTGCGTCTATTTCTCTTCCGCCGCCGTTGGCTACATGCCAGCTGCACGATCCAGCGCGCGTTTCGCATACATCGCGTGCGATACAGTGTATACGCGCATCTGCATGCACTTTGTAAACTCCTGCGCACTGAGCGTCAGCAGCAGCAATTGAGTCAGCTCGCACTTGTGTTTGCACACAGTCGCGAGCAGGCGCACCACGCACAGCAACAGCAGCTTTGGGAGCGATACCCTGACAAGATGGCCTTGTTGCAGCGCGCACAACACCAGCGAAACGCGCTGCTCTCAAGTACACTACCACCGCTGCGATCTAGTGCTGACGCGCGCACCAGTACTGCGCCAAAGCGCTTCCCAAAAGCGACTACACGACAAGTTGCGACTCGCAGCACAAGCAGCGGTAGCAACAAACCGAGCAAGCAGTCACGGAGCTCAAACCAAGCGCCAGTGCCGCTACCCCCACTGCAGCGGCACTACTGAGCTAGAGCGAGCAAACTTATATTGAAGCGCAATGTCAGCCCACTACAGTACTTGGCCATTCAGTTCATCGGAAAAAGGCAACTTTGCAGCTGACTGTTTTGCGTACGTCTTATTCTTGCTGAGTTATTTATACTTCGAGGTATATATCGCATATATTTTGGCGGATTCAAAACGCAACTTGCTTTTACAGCTGAGTTGTCGCACAACAGAAATTCGCCACTACAGCTGAACGAGGTGCGTGTGATCTGAAGTGCCGCTGATTCATGTCGTCGCAAGTCTGTTGCACTTGACACTACACTCGCTCGATTGTACTTTAGGCAGCAGTACGCCAGCCTCTTATATCGGCATTGCTCGACTCGATTCCTTACCTTCGCCTCCTCTCTCCATTAAACGGATATCGGCATTGTCGATTTTCTGTCTCAGTGCAAACACATTTGTAGCAGTACAGCATCGCCAGTCACAATGCCGACTAAGAAGCACTCGGGTCAAGCTATGAACCCCGCTGCACGCACGACGTACGCACACATGTGTGACGAACTGACTGCAAATTACTTGGCTCACATTTGAAATCAAGTCAGCGACTGACGTGCGCAACATTGGCGCACGCATTCCTAAACTTGTCATATGCAAACACAGCAGCGCTGCACCTGCAGCAACACAACGTGCGCGCAAAGCACCCACTGTGTTCTCACCCGACATGGACGCACCGTCTGTGCGCGTGCAACGAAACGCCAAAGCACCTCCCGTCACTTCGACCGCTTCCGCACCAGCTATCACCACTGATGCCTCCGCGCAGCAGCTGCCACTTCCACCACTGGCACAGCCAGAGCACAAGCGCTTGGAGACGCGCATCCGTGGCCACGTCAAGCGGCTGCGGTACACGCTCGCGTTCCTCGAAGCGTACGCAGCAGAAGGCTGGCGCCGTGCGAGTCGCGAGAAGCTCCAGCCGAGTCAAGAACTCGCCACTGCGCGGCGCAAACTCCAAAGCGACAAGTGCGCTGTGCTACAGCTCCTGACAGCGCTCCAGTCACTCCATAGCAGCGATACGCAATACCCACAGCTCGCAGCGGTGAGTCCAGACGAAGCAGCAGTCACTGGCGGCGTCCTGCCCGACGATATCTACTGTTCGCGCTGCGGCAGCACGGACGCGCGGGAAGACAACGACATTCTACTGTGTGACAGCGTCGGGTGTGCCCGCGCGTACCACCAGCAGTGCCAGACGCCGCACGTGGCAACGGCAGACATTCCATTGGGCGATGCGCAGTGGTACTGCGAAGTCTGTTTAGCAGTTTTCAATGCACTGACGCTCGTGAACGCAGCATTTGGGACGACGTGCGACACGATCGACGAACTTGCGATCGAACTTCATGGAGACAACGACAAGGTGGAGAACGATAAGGACGAGGAGGAAGAGGAAGATGAAGACTTTGCAGTCAGTGAGCAGGAGAGTGATGACGAGAGTGACGACGAGAGTGACGACGAGAGTGGTGAAGAGAGTGACGCGGACGACAGTAGCGCGTCACTGGAGCGTGTTGCTGGTGTTGTGATTGCTGAGCGCGACGTAAGCAGCGAGGAGCTCCAGTATCTACGCACAGCGGACGTGATTGACGCCCACAGGTGCGTTTATGCTTGCATTATAGAGAGCCAGTGTAGAATTCCACCTGTCCCGTCCTGACGCCTGCTATGCCGTGTATCGAATGCAGTCGCTCGATGCGCTCCCGTGCGTCCAAGCCGCAACCGCTCAATTGTTCTGAAGCGCCTACGACAGCAACACACGTGGCGCTCGGTGCGCGCGTTGCAAAAGTCGACGCGTCGACCGGCGCTGTCGTGTTTGGGGTCGTCGTCGAGCAACAGTCGCCGCTGTGGCAAGTGATTTACTCTGATGGTGCGATCGAACTGCTCACAGTCGCTGCAGTTGCGACTGCGATCGCCCGTGCTGCAACGCACGACGGTCGTTTGACGAACGCCAAAGAGACAGCAGAAGACGACGACGACGCGCCGTTGATTGTTTCAGGCAAGCGCAAACGCACAAAAGTCGACTATCGCGCACTGAACGCTGCGCTGTTTGCGGATAAAGCTGACAGCGACGCGGACGACGATGCGGAGGATCATGCACTTGTGCTCGAGGAGCAGGACAACGACGAGGAGCAGGATGCGATCAGCAGCGCTAGCGACAGTGGGAGCGCTAGTGCCATTGACAGTGAGAGCGACAGTGCTGCTACTGCTGCAGAAGCCACCGCTGTGCGGTCGCGCCGTGTGCGCAAGCGCGTCGACTACAACGCCATGCACGAAGGCGTCGTGAGCTACTAGACGAGTACTCTACAACGCTTTCCAACGCGCTCTTTCATTTGCCATTGGGCTATAAAACACACACACACGTACATACTACGTTCTTCCCATCTCTTTCTCTCTCTCTTTCTCTCTCTTTCTCTTACACTCGCACTAGTCGTTAATACATGGGGAATGACTTGTCCGCGTCTGTGGCGTACGCTTCGTAGCCGCCATCGATGTTTACAACGTCGTTGAAGCCACTGGCCACGAGCCAGTGTGTCACAGTGACCGAGTCGACGCCGCGACGACAGATCACGAGCACTTGGGGATTAGTCGCATCCAATTGCTGGACAAGCGCCTGGACGCGCGTCATGAGCGATTGTTGCTGCTGCCAGAGCTGCAACAACTCAAACGGCACGTGATGCGCTTCAGGGAAGTGGACGATATCGAATTGCGTCTGCGTCCGTGTGTCCAGCAGCACGTACGACCGTGTAGTCGCTGTCGACGTCGTAGCATGACGGAGCGCATGGAAGCGCTCAGCGCTCATCCGATGCTGTGGCGACAGCACTGGCGCTGCTGTCGACAGAGCGCACGCGAGCGTTTCGAAACTCAACGGCGCGTTCGTTGCGGGATCGCTACATGCGATGCAGTCGACGCGGCGCTCGCGTTGGAGCGTCAAGCGGCGGAATTGGCTATCGAACGCATCGTAGAAGCACTGGACACCGACAAGGGGCGTCCCGAGGCGCGTGAGCACTTTGATCGTCTCGATCGCCTGCAGGCAGCCAATGATACCGGGTACGACGCCAACGACGCCGTTGTCTGCACAGCTCATGGCGGCAGCAGCAGGCTGCGGCGTCGGGTACAGACACCGGTAGCATGCGCTGCTGGCAGCTGCCCCATCGTTGAATGCAAACACGGTGACTTGACCTTCAAGGCCGAGTGCGCTGCCCGATACGAGCGGCTTGCGCAGCCGCACGCACGCGTCGTTTACGAGGTACCGCGTCGCAACGTTGTCGCTTGCGTCAACGACGACGTCGTACTGCGCAGCGAGCGCGAGTGCATTCGCAGCAGTCAGACGTGTAGCGATTGCATCACACTGTACGAGCGGATTCAGTTGTGCGATGCGCTGTGCGGCCGAGTCGACTTTGCGCAGCCCCACCGTCGATTCGTCATGGATCACCTGGCGATGCAAGTTTGAGCGCTCGACGCGGTCATCGTCGACGAGCCCAAGGCGACCGATGCCCATTGCGGCAAGGTATAGTGCAATTGGCGACCCGAGACCACCGACACCGACAACGAGTACGCGAGCTCGTTTGAGTGCAAGCTGCCGCGCAACGCCAAAGTCCGACACGAGCATCTGTCGGCTGTAGCGCTCGAGCTCGATGCGCGTCAGTGGCGAGTACGTTTCAACTGTTGTATTAGTGCAAGTGGTATCACTGTCGCTGGCTGTCAGCGCTGATTTATCGTTGAGACTGTTGCTGCTGTGTGGTGTTGTGAACGTGCTGACGTCCGACGTGTTGGTTTCTTGACGTTGCTGTTGTCGTGCCAACTGCTGCCGCAGCGCTTGGTTCTCGCGCTGCAGCGCACGTACTTGGTCGCGGAGTGCGTCGCATTGCGTGCAGCTGCTGTATGTCGTCATGCTTGTAGCTTTGGTGAGCGAGCTGTTTACACACACACGCGCAAACGCACTCGACTCGTCTACTCAATTGACACACGTCGAATGTGAGGATGTGCTCAAAGCATAACATTCCTAATTTAAGTATTGATTTGCTTTGATGCACATCAAAGTCAAATCCAAAATCTTAGACCGCCACGTTGACGATGAGAATGACGTCGACGATCATGCGCGCTGCAAGCAGGTATGCACCACTACAGCAGCGCGTGCACTCGTCCCACAGTCGCAGCAGCCACAGTAATCCAGCACTCGTGCGCCTGCTCGAACAAGTCGCAGCTGGACAGGTACATTGCTGATTACTGCTTCTCTGTCACATGCGAGTGACGACCTCTCACATATGTGCGGCTATAACGACGACAGATCGCGCCCGCCGATGCAGCAACGCAGTGTCGCAGCCTCGAGTACGAAGACGTAGGTGACTTTGCAAAGATCGACACGCACCGGTTCGCGCGCACGGGCTTCCCGGAAGTCGTCTACGCCGAGGGTAAGACACACGAACAGGTCGCACAGATCCTCCAGCGCATGGCGTGCAGTGGCATTGATACGAACGTAATGGCAACGCGCGTTGCGCCTGCAGGTGCCGATGCGATCCTTGCACTCCTTGATTCAGCGGTGCGTATGGCGCAGTGCGCGATGGTGTGAACGCATGCGAGGCAGCACCTGTTCGACTGTCGTTTGTACTCACACAACACGCACACACTCGCCATGTAGACGCTGCCGTTCTACTACTACCCCACAGCACGTATCCTTGCATCGCGCGACTTGGCGAGCGAGCGCAACAACAACGAGACACTCGATAACCAAAAAAGCACAAAGCAGGAGCGCAAGGTCGTCAGCGTGCTGTGTGCTGGGACGTCGGACCTCCCAGTCGCAGAAGAGGCCGCAATCACGCTCGGTACGACCTGCTGCTACCATCAGCACGCAGCCATTCGTACGCACTGACGTCTATGTGCGATACGTGCGGTAGAGCTTGCGGGCCTCGCAGTGACGCGTCTGTACGACGTCGGTGTTGCTGGCATCCACCGCCTGTTGCGCAACGTCGACGTGTTGCGCGCTGCAGACGTTGCGATTTGCGTCGCTGGCATGGACGGCGCACTCCCGGGTGTCGTCGTACGTTGCGTTGCCTGTCGTGTATTGGGGGTATACCGTATCTAATGTTATTTACGTATGTGTAGGGTGGACTGACGGAGAGTCCAGTCGTTGCTGTACCGACAAGCGTCGGGTGCGTGCCGTGAAGTGACGCGACCATTGCTTGTTGCATTACAGCACACTGACACGTGCACTTTTTGCTGTGTATGGACGGTGGCACGACCAGCTACGGCGCAGCATTTGGCGGATTGGCGCCACTGCTGACGATGCTGAACGCCTGTTCGCCAGGCGTTGGGGTCGTGAATATTGACAATGGCTTTGGCGCCGCAGTCCTTGCAGCGCGTATCTGTGCGGCACAAACGCGAAGTAGTGCAGTGTAAGTGTGCTGCGTGGCGGCGTTAACGAGTAGCAACTGCAATAGTTAGTGCGAGACAATGCTGCTGTACAGGAGAAACCGTGCTGCACCAGCAGAAACGAAAAAATGTGTGCCGCACTTTAGGATAGTTTGACCATACCCACCAGCTGAGAATGGGTTACGACATCGACTGTGGAATATGACAACTGACATGCTGCAGTTCGCTTTTGCATTTTGACTCGTTAGTCATTATCTCGTTGCAATATGTAGTGCACTCGCTGTGGCCTGAAACCCAATTCGTTCATTGCGACAACGGAATGCGAACTTTGGGCTCTGTGTGAATGTAACCACCAAGCTGCTTCTAACGTTTCCTGCAAATTAATAAATCGTAAGCTATTACCTTGTGTATCCTGCTTGAAGTCAAAATGTAGCGGGGGTACTCTATTGCTACGGTTCTAGCAGATTGTATAAGTTATAAACCAATATCTGGCTCGTGCCTAACGTGAAAGTGAGTACTATGATTTTGTAGGACGCTTGCCGTTTAGGATGCCACCCCTTCGTTTTAGATCGCTTGCAAGTTTGCTGACTATCTGCATGCGTAACAATAAATACTAACAAAGATAAATCTACCCGCTGTCGCACAAGTCTCACTTGCGTTTCTCTTCTGCATGCCTCATCACAGCGCAAAGAGTAAACTAAAGACACGGAGCTGTTCGCCCCGTGACACCTGGTATCGCTACGTAGTCCATCCACACGACCACGATAGACGCACCACCAATCATTGGGCTCGGCGGTGCTTCCCTCGATTACGATGCCTTCCCCCACTTGACTGTGTTCGAATGGGACGCACTGCGTCGCGTTACAGCTTGGACGAGACTCCTGACATTGCTCGCATGATAGCGACACCTACTGGAGCACAGCAACATGACAACGATGCGTTTGCAATCGCACAGCGTGAAGATACTGTGAGTTGGCGTCGTGCGATCCAAACAAGGTTCTAGCACATTCGGAAAATGAGCTAGTTCTTATGTAAGTGGACGCGATTGTCAACTTGCCTTCGGAATATGGCGCGAAATCAAAGTAGAAGAAGAGCATTACAAAGTCGGACGCGAACTTGACTTTCTTTCGTTGAAGGAAGACCTGCCATCGCGCTGCTGTGTACCGCGCGCCAGCTCGTAAATGTATATACTCGCAAGTAACAGAACCGAAACGCATCAACTAGAAGTTAAAATTTAAGCTAATATGGAATCACCAATGTACACACGAAAACACCGATAATGTAATTGAAATCCCGAACAAATAATGTTGATAATTTGTAACCGGGTGAACCCGAGTTACGCAGCACAGACGTAGAGGAACCGAAGAGTGTGGATTTGGGAAGCAAAGTCCAAAAGTGTATTGAAAGATTTGAATTGGGTGTTTGCGCATGTCTAGCGCAAACGGCTAACTTCCTAGTTTATGTATGTTAATAAAAATGCTAAATCTATTCTAAATGAGTGGTTCTGCTAACTTCTGACTTGATGGCTGTAAATGTCTAAATGTCTAACTTGTCTAAATGTCTAACTGGCTCGATCATATGACCAATTGTAAAGCAGCTTGACAGAGCTGACTTTACATGTATTGCGAGAATAGAATTCCGCAGTGCTGAGCTATTAAATATAACCAGCGCGTGTAACCCCGGTAGATAATCGGTACTGGTACGAAGGCAATTAAAAGGCATACACACGGTTGCAGACTATTATATCGCGCATTCAAACCAAGACGAACGAGAGACTCGACGCACGGTGCACAAATAGAATGTGATGATGACTATCAGATTCTGACCTGGGAAAACTTGAGCAAACTACGGCCTAAAGAGCAAGTCAATTGACTTGGACAGATGGCGCAAATGTTGTCGGCACCGGCCTTTACCCAATCGCTACTTTAACTACGACTACACAACCTTTACTTACACTTTTTTTCACTTAATGATTAACCCAAGAGTGCGTCTGCAATTTTTCAGTCAATCCAATGATGAGGCTAGATTACAATATCAGATCGGAAAATCGATACCGAAACTGGACTTGAAATGATACTTCAGTTCGGTCCCGAAACTTGTCAATGCTGACCAAATGACATGCGAGCAATATATCACATAGTTGACAACTTGTTTATCAATGGGTTTGAAAAATATACCGCATCTAGTATTGATGTCATTTAAATTCAAATTATAAATATACGTATCCTGGTATATTCAACACATAATAGGGTTTTTTTAATCTGCACAGAGTGCAGTTTTAATAACAGAATGAACTCATATTCGCCAATATTTGCGGTTACCGATCAGGTTACACAATATTGGCATCTAGTACAAGAGACATCCACAATTAACAGTATATGTAACTCGTAATTTACATTCGTGCGAAAGCCCGAAGTGAAACTTCAATGTATTCCTCGACTATCAAAGCGATTATTCACCGTCGATTTGATATGGACAAATACGTATTTTGCTATATATTTGACACTTTTGAGTTTTCAAATCTGACAGAATTTATTGTGACAACCAGCGAAAATGTCCAGCATTCCAAACCCCTGACAAAGCGCAATGGGTACGTAAATGTGATTGTTAAATAGAGTGTAAAACGGAGAGCTGAACAACTAAAACGATGCCAAATACGTATAAAAATCAATCAGCTCACAACCAAACATTGAACAAGAGCTCCCGCGGAACAGCAAGCGTGATGTACTTGTATGAGTGCGCCGATCGAAGTTGTGACGCGCGACGTCAAACATGTGACGCATGTTGTCGCTCTTGAATGCGACCCATTCACGCTGTGTTGCGTGGAGGTTTGGCTTCAAATACAGTTGCGTGTCGGTGCGCTTGAATGACACTTTGTGCGAGTGCGTGCATGACGTGCGCATTTGCTACCGCCTCGATCTCCGCAAAAGTGGTGCTATCTAGGTCGAAGTAGAACATGTCATCTTCTACACGAATGCTCGTTCTACTTGACTTGTTAATGTCGCCGAGCTTGAGTGATATACGGACTTGAGTGGACATCGTAGGATGTGAGAATGCGTTCAAAAGTGACGCTTTACCGCCTTGACATGGACAATCTGATCTTCTCACGTTATTTCTCACTTACTCTGACTTTAAAATAACACTCAAGTGCTAAAATCGTTTGATTGAAATTTATAGTAATGGTTTAATTTAGAGCGATCTTAAATTAGACGTCGATTTCCATCTGCAAATAGACAATTTGAGTGAATGCTACAATAATTGCAGTTCTTAATAACAGATTACCATCGACGCAGGCGATACACAAAAGTGGATGGAATGGGTCGCACAAAGCCCTCGGCACCGTGCAGGATGGTGGGCGTATCATTTGTGCACTCGTCGCAGCAGATGAACCCGATGGCGTCGACCATGGCGTGCGCGACTGGCATGAGCCCGCGTGCACCATCCGTCGGCGCGTCGCCTCTGAGAGGAGCACACACGACATCAGCACATCGATGGCCAGCCACACCACCACTTGCACCACCAGTTACACCACCACTTGCACCACCAGTCACACCACCACTTGCACCACCAGTCACACCACCAGCTGCATCATCAACCTCAACAACACTGCACGTGTCATCGTTACGACCGACAGATTCCGATCCAGTGACAGACGCAGTGGTAACTGTAGCATCACAAGCGACTTGCGTCACTCGACCAGCGCCTCCATCTGACAGCAAAGACAACACAGCACCAGCAGTCGCTTCCACACCACCACAGCCCACACATACTGCTGCAATCCAAATAGCTGCGACTGTGCCAACCATCACCTCCACAGCCATGGCACCTCCTGCGTTTCCATTCGTAACACCACTACAAGCAGCAGCAGCGTTTGCAAAAGCACATCGATCGAGTGACGAACTGCAGCGGCATCCACAGCCCGAATGCATAGCACTCGGAGTTCCAGCAGCACGCGACGTCAGCGTAAAGACAGACGCACCCACAGCAGCACCGATAGCTCCTGCACGCGACGTTGGCGTACAGACAGACGTTCCAGCGTCTACACCTGACGCTGCGTCCATCATCGACAGCAAACCGTCGTCACCATCGTCACCTCCATTGACTTGTTCGTGCCGTGCATCTGAGTCCACTGCATCAACACAAACACAGCCACAGCAGCCACAACAGCAGAAGTCCTCAGAGCACATGGTCACACTCAGCGCCGCAGACCTCGAGCACTGGAAACAGACCGTCACAGCACAGATCGAAGCACATTTTGCCAGTACGTCTTTTGTATTACGAACCATCGCAACGCTCAAACAACTCGAAACTGACGGTCTCTCTCTCTCTCTCTCTCTCTCTTCCTTTAACCCACAGACGAACAAATCAAGCGCATTGCGGAATTCGGTTGTGCGCATGCAAAGCTACTGGCCGACTCCAAAGCGTACGTCTACAACATTGAGACGCAATTGACCGAGCAGTTCCGTCTCGATCGCGATGCGTTGCGACTCCAAGCCGAGACGTACAGTGCGCACGTGCTGAAGCAGAACGAACAGCTGGCTGCAACTGTTTCGAAATTACAGCACGAAGTCGATTTACTGCGTGCGACATCGCACCGACGGAGCCGCGCGCTCGTTGTCGATGATGCGGAGGAGGAGGACGCGCAAGAGCCAGTTTGTCTTAGCAGCAGCAGCAGCAGTTCTGAGTCTGCTGCAGAGCCTAAACGACCATCAGACGCTGTCGTCGCATTGCAGGACGTCGCTGCTGTCGCTGTCACCCACAACCGGCGGCGTCGGTTGCTCATTGTCGATGACGACGATGATAGCGATAGCGACGGCAGTCTCGACACTCCAGTACAAGCGCCGGTTTGCAAGGCCAATGACGTTTTTGCAACGGCGCCGTCACTTCTAACAGACGCGCAGGACGTCGAGTGTGTCGATGTCACGAGCGACTCGAACGACTCGCGGTCGCCGGACATTGAGCGATGTGCTGCAGTTGCTGCCGTCGCACCAACGTCGATTGCGACGCCGCTGCTGAAGCGCCATAAAGCAACCGTCCAGGAGCGACGGGCGCATACGGACAATAACGACCGCGACGCGACCGCCATCGACCGCAATCGCTTTGCGTTCAGCGGGATTCGGGATGTCCCGGATATGAGAATCAGGGGTCGAAAGCAACTAGAGCGAAAGGAGCTTAAGAGGAAGCCACCAGTGTCAGTGACGGTCGGTGCCTGCGGACCAAGTGAAAGCAATAGTAGCAGCAGTAGCAGCAGCAGCACTCCAAAACGTCGATTCGTCCCAGCGCGGACGATTTAGGACCATAGTATTGTCACACATATTTAACGTTATCAACCAAATAAATTGCGACGCGAAATATACTTTTTCGTTATGCACATACAATAAAATACTGACGATATATTGCATAAACTAAAAGCTAAAATTGATTTCTGTGCATGCCATGTGGAGTGCGATGAATGCACCACAACACATTCAGATCACGCAAGCGCATTGTTGTACTGTAACTGCATCACGACGTCATGAGCAGCAAACCAACCACCAACGTCTCTCGCTCTCTTCTACGCCTTACGCTTTGCACTCACGGCCTTTGCCACCGGTCACGGGGACGTGCCAGCAGTGGCCTTTCTTGTACCCACCCTTGACAATCTCACTCTTCGTTTCACTAAAGACCCATTTATTGTCAAACGTCACAAATTCCGTCTTGAGCCAGTCTTTCGACACGTGCAACTCAAAGAACCCGTACGGATTCCCCGGTGCAATCCACGCATGGTCGACAAACTTCTCAGCATTCTCGGGCGGATGGCCAGACGTCTCCGATTGGATCCCACCGCCGCCGCCATTCTCGTAAAAGTGCGTCCCCCACTTGCTGATGTCGTGATTGAAGCCGTGCGTGTGGCCGTTCATCCACAAATGGACATTGTGTTCCTTCGTGATCGCGTACCACGCTTTCATCTTTGGATCGTCCATGTGAAAGTGCGGCGAGTAGTGCGAATTGATGATCTTCCACGTCGCTTTTGATGCTGCGAGGTCCTTCTGGATCCCCGTAATCGACGCGTCCCACCACTTTTCAATCATTTTCGAGCACGCGTCGTACATTGCAACGTCCCCGCCGGCACACAGTGCATCGCCACGCTTCTGGTCGTTGCACGTATTCCCGAGTGCTTTGTCCTCGTCCTTTGGGAGCTTCTTGTCTTTCACGAACCCGTAGCACTGACAACAGATCTGCCGGACGCCGTGCGAGTCCGCAAAGTTCGTATCGACGTTGAAAATATCGACCGACACGCCGTTCTTTTCAATCGACTCTTTGTAATAATGGTCCGTGAGCTTCCATCGATCGGCTTTTGGCGATTTGTAGTTCGACTGAAGCGTAAACTTCTTGTCCAAGTACGACAGCAGCTCACTGACGCTCGTGCACTTGCGGAATTGGTAGTCGACGTCGCCGCAGATGTGGTCCGACCCACCAAGGTCGTGGTTCCCCACGACGTTGATCCACGGAACGCCCTGCAGGCCCGGCTGTGTGTACACGTCCTCAAACGTCGTCGTCATGCGGTACGTAATGTCATCCGGGCCTGCACCGTTCCAGTAAATGTTGTCGCCATGCCCGATAACTGCAAGCGGCGCAATTGCAGCAGCGGACTGACCGAGGATCTCGGCAACGTTGATCTGTGCCCAGTAGTCAGTCTTGAGTTCCACGGACCCATTCGCAGTCTTGCGGTACTTGTTGCAGCACGACCCCGGCTTGTCGGTCGTCGCGCCCCAGTCGCCGATCGCCAAAAGAGAAAACGCTTTCTCCGCAGTCTCCGGGTCGGATTTCGGTTCGTTGATCGTCGTGTCGTTCGCTGTCGTGTTGCCGGTCGGACCGAGGAGTGCGTCGTCCGTGATGTTCGCTGGTGCGACTTTCCCAGCGACCGACGAGTCGGTGCTGTTGCCCGCGAGGTCGTTGCCGCCGCTCGACGTCGATGCGTCGTTCGAGCCGCCGCTCGTGACTGCAACGATCACGCCGATGATCACGCCGATCACGACGAGCACGCCGACGATGATGAGCGCCTTGCGCGCCATGCTTGCTGCCGTGGGTGTCTGTCGACGCGCGCAGCAGTTGCTTGCGAGTGGAGCGGACGATGGAGACTTCGCTTGAGCGAAGAATGGGGAATGAGCGAGCAAACTTGTTGGTGCTTGTTCGTCCTTGTTGTGCGATTGTGAAATCGAGTCGCGTTACATTAATCAAGTCACGCAAGCTCTCTCCCTTTTCGCGGAAAGTTTGTGGGAGACGACCACCAGCAAATTTGGTGGTTTTTGTTTTGCCAGTCAAAATGTGGGTGCACTTGGACTGACTCTCAAAACAAGAAGCTGAAATGCAAGCGTCACATGCAAGCGTCGCGTCCTCCTGCATGTTGTTGCTCCGATTCATGCTCTGACTGTGGTTGCTGCAGATCGCAAATACTACAAAAAGATCGGCACACAATGCAATCGGTCTCCTGTACGTAGAGCTGGAGCACTGCAGCTAAATAATACCGAACCAAAGTGCACGCAATGATACTACAGTACTCGAACTGAGTACCACTTTGTGTTTATTGCACACGCACTTCAAGCCATTGCCAAAATGAGCAATTACAGAACTCGTACTTTTAAGTAATTTCAATAGGCTGAGAAAGTGAAGCTGCTTATTACAAAAATAACTCTGGCCGACTGCTATAAAATTTACAAGATATGATTATCTATCAGCACTAAGTCCAGCAGTGTAATAACTTTGGCAAATAAACAATTGCATTAGTGGTAATAATTTAGCAAATTTGCGTTTGCTCGAAGCGCTTCGCGGCATTAGCATGTAATTGATCCCCGATACATTAAGATTCAACCACGAGAGTGTTACAACGTGATAGCGTTAAGCTAAACGTAGTGTTGATAACCACGTAGTGTATGGATCAGTTAAAATTTCGTTACTTCGTCGATTTAGTAAAATTGAAAATGCAAACGAAACGATTCAAGTACTGTGTCAGGCAAACCCTTAATATACTTTGGCGTTCGGGATGAAACACTATAAAATGAACTTATCGATCCATCCAGAACACGCCAATGTAACAATATTGTGACACTTACTCATGAAATACTGGGTTTTGTACATATACTAGCGTATTTCCGCCATTTGGTAAACCAAATATTGTAATGGGGTCAACTGACTTGACCCATTACATAGACATATTATTTTAATAAGTCAACGAGGATAATTAGATATTAACAATTACTTCGATAGTAGATTAGTTGTTTCGATATTAGTTATTAGCTGGATGATGTGGACTACATCATTTAGCAGGGGAAGCTCGCGGAGCGAGTTCCACGTAGGGTTTTAGTGAGATGCTGACGTGTGGGCATCTCCCTTGCATATGCCACTAGCTAGTCAGAGTGGTTGCTGGGAATCTGCCAGCAACCGCACATGCAAGTAAATAAACAATTTAAGAATCACCACGCTCAACACAAGTCTTTGTTGTTGAGCCGCTTACGCTATTGAGGGAACTGTTCAGTTCCACTCGTCACGCTCTTGCTTCTACGTAAAGCAAGACGCTTCCTCGCGCAAGGTGCTGTGTAACGTCCCGTTACAAATATCGTATACAAACATTGCAAATTATTCGATATGTAATTGAAATCTATGAAACACACTATTTAACCTTAATATTGCAATAATACAGTTTCCATTTAGTATTACTTAGGACTTCTAATCCAGCTTGGTAACCTGCTGACTCAACGTATGCAATGGAGCATGACTGGCCGACTGCTATACATTTATACGAATTTAATGTTTTCTATATATAAAGGCAAATTTTGTATCCATGTCGATCACTTTTGAAGTAAAACTTTATTGTGCTGTATACTGTGCTGTAAATTAGGGGGTATTTACCATTAATTACGAATTTAGTCAAGGTGCAAGTATTAACTCTCTTTCAGTACTAACTCCAACACTACAAATAACTTGGTAACGCATGCGAGATAGAAACTTGAGATACAAGGTCATTCGACTTGAGCAATTTGATTAGATGAACAAAGTCATTTCTAGGTACCATTAATCACAAGATAGTGAGGCCCTATACATATATTCCCGGCACTGAGCGGAAAGTACGTAATGGATTAAGGAGACAATTTAGGAAATGTAAACTGAATGCAACATTGACATCTTATGTAGTAATTCCAATGGTTTCGTAAAGTACAGAATATTGCTTGCTTTTGAGGTAAAAAAGTGGTCCGCGTGGTAAGAAAAGCGGTGACGGTTTGTATTTTGTTTCGTTACTAATTAGTGTACTATCCAAAATGCAACCGCAACTAGAACGCGCGTCAATCACTATAACTACAGTGCGCCTTATAATTATACGGACACTTGATTTTTTAAAATAAAATGGCCAAAAATTAGGTTAGAAAACTTTCGTTGCATTCAAACGATGCGCAAAACAGAGCTTTATCAGCACCCAAAATGTGAGCTGATGGATCGC
>JAADXH010000276.1:0-28386 GCA_023337595.1 Globisporangium camurandrum
CGCGGCCGTCGATCGACGACTCGCCACTCGCACGCACGGGGCTCTGAAGCATCGGGATGCTGAATTTCCGGTTGTTTGCCGCACGCGTCATCGCGATCGTCGTCGGCTGTTGCATCGAGACTGCGTGGAGCGGCACGCCGTACTTCGTAGCACAGCATCGCGACATCGACAAGGTAGCACGCAGCGCAGAGTCGCATGAGGCGCACTTCCAGCTCAGATGCAACGACAATCGCAGCAGCATACACTGCCAAGAACAGTACGAACGTCGCGATGCCGGACTGGCTTCCATAGTGTGCAATGAACGCTGCGCTCATGTACGGGAAGAGCAGTGCGACGAGAGTGTGGAGTGGCGACGTGCAGCACGTCGATGCGAGTCCGACCTCCCAAACATTTGTTGCTTCTATGCGTCGTGGTGACAGATCCTCGTACTTGCTTGAGCTGTTGCCGGTAGCGTGGTACACTGGCTGGAGCACTTGTGGATGACCAGATGTCGTCCAGCTTGGCGCGAAACCTACGTACGTGGGTCGGCAAGGTGCTGATGGCGATCACGGGTGTATTGTGGTGTCGTGTGTTGCGACGAAGCTGTCGTCGCTGTCGCTTGTTGCTTCTTCGCGTTCTTTGCGCATGCTGGTGCCGATCGCGAGCTCTTTCCTTTTGGTGGGACTTTGTCAGCAACTTTAGTGACATTCATTCCGGTTCTGGTGGTCGTGACGGCAAAAAGGTGGATTTGGTTCGCATTTGCTGTGCATCCGTGCATGCTACGCGAGCAACAACGGCATCAAGATCATACCACGCAATTGTGAGCGATGTAGAATGGAGCGTCCAAGCAGGCAGCACACCTACTCGTTGCAACGATTGATGTAAACCCAATTCAATGCTTCGTGCCTCTGTTTCAACATATGCAACAGTTTATGCAAAAAACGTATTCACAAGTCGATACATTTTCAATTCGACATGAATAATTTCGAACTTAATCCGAAAAATCAAAAATGTTCGTGACGCTTGCGTCGTGTTGCTTTTGAATCAGATGTATCCGATCTGATTCAAATGTCTGAGCCTTGTCAGAAACACGCATTTCAAAACAAAACTTCAACACGCGACGCTTTGCAAACATCGTCCAGCTTTGGCAATAAGCAGCCTCCATTGACTTGATCCACACCGCCAACACCAAAACAACTTCGCATGGCCACATTACCACTTTTACCTGCTTCGACACATCCCATCAACCTCCAATTCACATACAAGTCACGATGCTCGCTCGCACTGCTGTCGCTACTACCTCATTCGCTCGTCGCACGTCTGCTGCAACTGCAACACGCTCGATCAGCAACACTACAGCTGTGACCAAGTCGTTCCAGCACACGGCCACAGCTGCAAGTGCAGCTGCTCCATCTGCATTGCCCGCAGCAGCAACCTCCACACCACCACCACTCGCACCTGGCATCTCGAGCGGCGAGCTCGCGTGGTGCGAGATCTACGGCATCGACTACGAGCAACACATGCAAGACGCACTCGACGAGTCCCCACTCGCCGTGAACGAAGCCCACCGCGTTGCACACACTACGCCAGTCGGTGTCACGGCGCCGCCGGCTACAACTGCGACCAAGCGCAACAACACTGCAAAACCCACCGGCGATATCTGGAACGTCGTGTTTGGTGCATCGACCAGCGCATGAAGCGCTTTTACAGATTGTATCTATTTTTGCAGAGCAAATATGTAGCAGTACCCTAAAGCCCTTCGAATGTTATATTTCCTTTTTCCTTTGTCCCTTTCATCCGTCCTACCATCACTCTTATTCCTCCTCATCCTCCTCGTCAACTAACGTAAAGTCAAATGGCTGCCACAGTTTCCGAAACGCTGTCGCCATTGCTGTCTCTTCGTCTTTTGACACGACACAATGTTTCCAATTCGATCGACGAGGGACGTTCACGACACACGCAGCAACGTGGCGTCCAAACTGCATCGCATGGTGCTTCTGGCTGTCGACGAGATGCAGCAACCGCACTGCTTTGACTGCTTCGATCGTCGCATGCTCGTCCGCGTCGTCGTCGACGACAGGCACTTCCGCGTAAAAGAACGATTTGTCGCCTACAACCGCATGGAGCGTCTCGTCTTTACGTAATTCCCTACAATCGACACGGTACTTTGCACTCTCTGTATCAAAGACGCTGCGTGCAGCTGCGACAAGCGGCAATGGGACACCGATGCACTGGATGTGACAGTGCGTCGCGCCGATTGTCTCGACATTCCGATCGATGACCATCATTCCTTTCTGGTGCGATGCAAAAAATGCTGCTAAAGCGGTTTTAAAGCGTTCGATTTCAACAATCGCGTCGTTTGGCAGCGCAGTCGTTGTTGCTGCGTGCGCAATCGGAACGATCAGCACGTGATCCGCATTGATCGCGCCTTTTGGGATCGCGACGTACGCAAACGAACCAATCGACACAATCAAGTGGCGCTCGACGCTCGGCGTTGCGAGACAGAACCAGCACTCGATGCGGTTTGGCACGAGCGGCTTTACTGGCGCGTTGTGCGGGCGGTGGACAGCAGCAGAGGTGTGGCGCAAGCCCCGTGCTGCGAGCTTCGGATCGTAAAAGAACTGCGCGTTCGTAGCGCTTGCTGCTGTCAACTGCGCGATCTGCGCAGTCGAGAGTCCTGCAGTTGCGACGGACGCGTTGTCTAAACGCTGGCGCTTGGCGCGTGGCACGTCGTCGCATGGTGGCTGTGAGATCCAAACGTACGGACTTTGCGTCGTACCAGCAGGAATGTCGACTGAAGCACCAGGTAACGAACCAACGACTTGCAGTGCGTGCAAGTACTTGAAGCGCTTGTCTTTCGTTGCACTCACGCGACTGAGTCCAATGAGCCGCGTGACGTGTTTCTGGCCACTCGAGCGACTTTCACTCACGTACGGCAGGCGCTGGTAAAACACGCTGCTCGTAGACCCAGCGCCGCTCGTGATGTGATACCGTGGCGACACAGTTGTGAGCAGTGGCGTCAAGAGCGATGCACCGCGTTCGTGTGCAAGTTCCAAAGGAACGTGCTGGTCCGGCAACAGCCGCTCGAAACTATACGAATAAATAAAAATAAAACGGTATGCGTTAGAAAGAGGGGGTTACGTGTAGGGTTACGATGCGCTCGATACTAAAAATCGTACCCTGCTGCATATTCTGCAGTGAGCAAGAAATCGAGTGCATCGCGTTTGTTACTGGTTGTGACTGCGTCGATCAACGCGTCGATTGATGCGCGCGTGTACGTGAATGCGTCCGTTGGACTAGCGTCCGTGGCGGTGGTTGTCGCTGCTGCTGCTGTGCCAGAGAGGAACGCGATGTTGAGTCCGTGGAGCTGTCGAGTCCACAGGCATCAAGCGTGTGAGCGAATCGATGGATGGTAGAGCATGCATAGCGACAAGGGGACGTACGGTCGTAATGCCGTGGTGGCCGAGGAAGAAGAGGTTCTCGGCGATTTGCATTGGCGCAGGCGTCGTCGCTGCTGTAGTTCCTGTCGTGTCATCGGACGCCTTGACAGTCGAGGACGATGATGCGCCACGGAGCTTGTCGTACAGCGCAAGCTGCTGCGTGTCTTGTTTCCACGCAGCGGTCGCGTCTTCGTGTGCAGCAATAAAGTACGTTGGCAGCGGCACGCGCTTGCTGCCGTCGATGTACTCGAGTGGCAGTGGGAACGCACCGCCAACGCACACCAGCAACTCGAATGGCGCTGCGCCACTCTTTGCTGCTGCTGTGTTGAGCTTCTGTGCGCGCTCAAACACCGTGGCCCATTGACCGTTCACGTGTCCGCAAAGCAATAACTTTACCATTGTAGTTGTTGCGTCGGTGGATATTAAGCTCGATCGTGTGTGTGTGAGCGTGTATTGTTTGGTGGATCGAGCGATTGACGGATTGATGCAACCCGACCAAAAATAGTACGCAAAAATATTGTTTCAGCAAATGTTATTTGGCTACATGTGTAATTACGAGGGTTTTGTGCCTGTCTTCGCAGGCATGCTGTGAGTCACCCGCGACTCGCTAGCGGATTCAAAGTACCTCCCTCTCTCTCTCTCTCTCTCTCTCTCTCTCTCTCTCTCTCTGTCGGCTGCATCAACGGATTGATGCGGCCGACTGAAATACAGTAGTCAGCAAAAATATTGCGTGAACTTGTATAATATTTTGCTGTATTTTTGTCACCATCATCAGGACTATGGAAAATTAATAGTACAAGTGTTTGTATCACTCCTTGCAAGTAGCTTTACACAGACAGAAGCAAATGGCGGGCGTCTGCTGGCATCGATGGCGAGGCTCTCGATTTGCTACTTGCCATCGGCGCTTCTGTTGCATCGAACGGATGCATCGCTCACTATTGGATTTATTTAATTCTGTAGTTACCTCGGCTTAATTGAGTTTATTAACTGTGCTGTATTGCGTAACACATGTTACACCTGAAAAAATGACAGCGACTACGAGACGATGACAGCGACGCTGGATTATGAAGCACCCACGAATGTTAATGTAGGCAGCTAAGGTGTAACAATGTGAGGCAAACTCACGCGCTGTCGCATCGGATCGAGTCTATTGAAGTCCTTGCATCCTTCCATCCACCCCAGCTTCTGCTTCGTGGATCTGTGTCCTCTCCCCACCTGCTTCTCTCTCTCTCTCTACCTCTAATCAACCCACCTATCAGCCTCTACACTCCACATCCTCCTCAATACTCTTTCAATGTCAACCGTGGCACAATGTTCATCGCCTGCAGCTCCTGGAACAACAGCTTGCACGCATACGGGATCCGGATGCTCACGACTTTCTCTTCGCTCTTACAGTATTGGCACCAGCCTTCGTACCCGAGCATGCGGCAGCCTTGACACACGTCGGCACTGAATGCGTCGCTCGACAGCATCAAACGTTCCATGAGCAACATACTCGCGCCGTAGCCGATCAAACAATCGCGCTCCATCTCGCCCAAGCGCAAACCGCCGTCGCGCGATCGGCCTTCGGTCGGCTGGCGCGTCAACACCGCACGCGGTCCACGCGCACGCGCGTGCATCTTGTCCATGACCATGTGCTTGAGCTTCTGGTAGTAGATCGGCCCCATGAAGATGTAGCACAAAATCGGTTCGCCCGTGATGCCGCTCGTCAAGTAGTCTTTCCCAGCGTAGTTGAAACCGTTCTGGACAAGCTCGCGGCTGCAATCCAATACGCGGTCCGCACTACCGTAGTCTTCGCCAAACGCTGTGCCATACGCGCGTCGACCGTTCAACACACCGGCCTTGCCAGCAATCAACTCGATCATCTTGCCAACCGTCATGCGACTCGGGAACCCGTGCGGGTTCATGATCAAGTCTGGACACACACCACTGTCGTTGAACGGCATGTCCTCCTGCTGTCGAATGGTCCCACACACGCCTTTCTGCCCGTGGCGACTACTAAACTTATCACCGATCTCCGGTCGTCGGGTCTGTCGAATCAGGACTTTCACTAAAAAGTGATTCGCCTCGGACGACGTCAGCAAAACCTTATCGACGTACGCAGGGATCGGTCCTTTGTACGTCGTCGGCGACGGACTGAACGTCATGCCATCGAGTGGATCGCGACCGCCATTGTCGACGTTCGCAATGTCCTGGAACTGCGTCGGCTGCTCCTTGTTGATCAGAATCGCGCCGTGCTGGACGACACCGCCGACGCGACTGATGCCATCCGCGTCCAGGGACGCAAACTTGGCATGGCGGAACGTATTACTCGCTGCTGCAGCGCCGCCAGTACGCAGTGTGTTGTTCGGATGGCCAGCAGCGCCTCCTCCTCCTAATCCATCGACGTCCGGTGGCCCCACAATACGATCGAAAGACCCGTTTGCGTACTTTTTGATCATCGTCTGGTACTTCTTGAACACCATGCAGCGGCCAAACCCACGATCGAGACTCGCTTTGTTCAGGACGATCGCGTCTTCAATGTCATAGCCAGAATAGCTCATGACCGCAACCGTTGCGTTCTGTCCCGCAGGCACGTGATCAAAGTGCACGAGGTCCAAAACGCGCGTCTTGACCATCGGCATCTGCGGATACACCATCGTATACAACAGCGTATCGATGCGCTCGTATTGGTTCATCGCAATCGTTCCGATTGCCTGCTTCCCCATCGCACACTGGTACGTATTCCGCGGCGACTGGTTATGGTGTGGGAATGGAATCAGACCCGACACGACGCCCAAGATCGTCACGGGATCGATCTCCAAGTGCGTCGTTCGGTCACCAATCTCCCGTTCGTGCAGCGCAACAAGGCAATTGTTCTCTTCGTTCACGTCGACGTACTCGACGCAGCCTTCGACGATCAGACTGTGGAGGTCGCGCACATTCGCGTGGAGTTCGTCCAAGTGCCGCTGCGTCAAGCGCGTCTTGTGCGTCACTGGGTCGATCAACAGCAGTGGGCGACACACGCGGCCGCCGTCCGACGCAATGTACACCGCGCGCTGAACGTCGTGCATCATGACGCTGACAAACTCACCGATCAGACCCGCGCGCCGGATGCGCCGCAAGCGCGTGACGAACGCCCGTGGGTTCGTGTGCGTCCCAATGATCACGCCATTCAGCAGCACCAAATAATTCGAAACATGATTGAGCTCCTCGCCCGAACAGAGCGACACGTCGGTCACGCCCAAGTCAAAGCACAGCCGCTTGATCGGCGCGGGCTCTTCGTCCGACGTCACATGGCACAGCAGCGCCAAGTTCTTCACGAGCCCACAGGCTTCGCCCTCTGGCGTGTCGGCTGGACACAGCATGCCCCACTGTGACGGCTGGAGCGACCGCGGGCCGGACACTTTGCGCGTCTTTTCAAACTGCGACGAGATCCGCGTCATCATCCCAAGCGCTGACATGTACGACAGTCGCGACAGGACGTGCGTGACGCCGGCGCGGTCCATGCGGAAGCGCTTGAGCGTCCAGTTCCCAGTCGACAGCGCGTGGTAAAAGCCCTGAGTGATCGTATCCGTGCGAATGCACTTGAGGATATCAAACACTGCTGCACGGTTCGGTTTGCTCAGCACCATGTCGGCCTGGCGCTTTAAATCGCTGTTGAACCGCTTGAACAGATCTTCAAACAACAGCGACAGCAGCTGGCCGGCGAGTTCCAACCGCTTGTTCCCGTAATAGTCCTTGTCGTCCAATCGCGTCCGGTCCTTGTCGGTAAACACAATCCGACGCACAATGTGCGCGACGTAGATGCACTTGAGCCGAAAGTTGTAGTCTTCACACGGCACGTGGTTCAGTACCAAGTTTGCAAGCGCCGACCGCGCCGCGTCTGCTACACTGCGGTCACTGTGACTATTGCCACTGCCACCACCACTGCGGTGACCGTAGTTGCGCTGGTATGGCCCTGCGCCTTTCGCGACCGCGTTCATCTTGCTCCCAATAAACTCCAACGCTTGCAACTGTGTAAACACTTTCAGGTCCGACGCTTCTTCAAACGACGCCGTCAGCGCATCCGTGACGTCCGACTCACTGCCAATCAACGACACGATCTCCTGGTCGCTCTCCATCCCCATGCCGCGCAAGACGATCACGATCGGAATGTCGCTCCCAAACGAATTTGATTTCAAATAAATCCGCTGTTTGTTGATAAAGATGTTCGTCCGCGACTTGCGCTCGTGCGTCGATGACGTAATAGACGCACAAACGTTCGACTTGGCGTCTTCTTCAATGATCACACGGTTCTTCGACAGTTGCTCGTGAATCAACACGACTTTCTCGACGCCTTTCACGATAAAGTACCCACCCGGGTCGTACGGACACTCTTTCAGCTTGGCCAACTCGGCTTCGCCTTTCTCGGTCAGTACGCAGTTTGCGCTGCGGAGCATGATCGGAATGCGGCCGATCAAGACTTTGTTGTTCGTCACGATCTTGTTCCCGCGTTTGTACCGGACGCTGACGTACACGGGCGCAGCGTACGTGCGGTCGCGCAAGCGGCACTGATGCGGCGTGACACTCGACGACACGAACGCCTCTTCGTCGATCGACGGCGTGCCGATCATGATGTCCGTGTACTGTAAGAAAAACTTGGGGTCTGCGTCAGATCGCACCATGTAGTTTGCTTTTGCGCGCACGATGTTCTTCATGTCGACGCTCGTAAAGTAGTTGAACGAGTCAATGTGCTGCTTCACGAGACCGCGGAGCTGGAGAAAGTACGGCAGCAACTTCCACTTGTCCTTGACGTCCGCAACGGGCTTCTCGAGCTCCGCGAGCTGAGCGGCGTCCATCGACCCGGCAAGGCCGATCGCAGCGTGCGCAAGCGGCTCGTGCTGCTGCGACGGCGCCATGGCTGTGGGTGGCGATGCACTTACACACACACGGGTCAACGCTCAGGCGCGCGAAGTGCAGCTGTGTGTGCTAGCACGCAGGAAAGGGTGCGTGAGGCGGCGACGAGTGCAGAATTGCACACTTTCTCCTGCTTCGTTCGATTTACTGTTGCGTTTGATCGAATGGATGGATGGTCTTGGCAGTCGTTTTGCTTTTGTGTTTGCATACTCATACCAAGGATGATTTGCATACCAAGAGTAGTTGATTGGACCGGTTTTCGATGACTGGACCCCATACAAATTTCTATACTAAGTATGGTTTGTGTTGATATATTTTTGCTCGTCACAGAAACGGTTTCAGCTGAATTTGAACCGAAATAAGTGGTTTTGATGAATAAGAGCCGAAAACCGGTGACAAAACTAAAATACAAATCACCGGTATAGCTCAAATGATTTTACTATTGCTAGATAGAGACATGAAGCAGGTCGCGAGGCGAAAGAGTTGGGAGTAGCAGTTTGCACAATGTTGTTCATGTAAGGCGCAGCAGCAAATAATGAGCGTTCGGAAGAGACATAACGCGCAATGAATGAAAAATGTACAAAGGTTACTGGTGTAGTCGCTATCGACACGATATGGTAGCATGACGAGCGAATCGATCGCTACATGCATGTTGAGATGCCGCACAAGTAGGCACTGTACGCTATCAATCAACGTACTCCACGTCGTTGAAGCTCTTTTGTAGTGTCCGCAGTGCATACGCGAGCTCGGGTGCCGTCGGACGCTTTGCTGGATCATGTGTAAAGCAAGCACGGGCGAGCTCGCTGATTTGGGGTAGACAATTTGCACCCATGGTCGGCGTGAGCTGTCCTTCCGCCACGCGCTGGAGGATCGCGACGTCTTGGAGCTGTTTGCCGTTCGTGCCCTGCTCGTTCGCGTACGGGATCTCGTGCGTGTCCAGCTCAAACAGCACGACGCCAAACGAGTAGATGTCAGCCGGCGTCCCGTAATCATCCGCGCCTGCAATCACCTCGGGCGCGAGCCATCGGCCCGTGCCGACGCCTGCGGTCATGGTATGTTGGACGCTCCGGTAGCGCGAGACGCCAAAGTCCGTCAGCTTGGCGCGCAGGCCGCTCTCGTGACTGGAGCAGTGACCGAGCAGCACGTTGCGCGACTTGAGGTCCCGATGCACGAGTGGCGGCATGAACGAGTGGACGTACACGAGCGCTTCGACAATGTCAATCGCAAACTGCACCTTCGCAGTCGTCCAGTGTGTTGGGGTCTTGAGGTCGACCAAGTACGTGCGCAAGTCGCCGCCATCCATGTACTCAAACAGCGCCTGCAAGTCCGACTCGCTGACCCATGCGACGTGCTGGAGCTCGACGATGTTTGGGTGCTTGAGTGGCGCAACGAGCTTGATTTCGTGGATAAAATCGTGGGTTTGTTGGCGCGTGCAGGCGTTCGCATGCAACCGCTTGGCCGTAAGGAGCATGACGCGACGGAATTGAACGAGCCAGACGTCCGCGAACGCGCCGCTGCCGAGTTTCCGGACGTCTTGGATATCGTCTACGCTGACTTTGAGCGCCAGCAAGTCGTCGTCTTGCCAGAGCGACACTTTGTTCTGACTATTTGCGTCTCGACTCGAATCGCCACCTGCAGTGTCTCGACTCGCGTCGGCTGCGGCTGCGCGCTTCATACCGGCCGAATGACCTCGGCGCCACACGATCGTGAGTGCGAGACCGACCACAATTACGGCGGCTGCAATCCCAACAATCATCGGTATCGAGGACTTGGTGGGTGGTGGCGATGACGCTGAATTGGCCGCGTCGGAACTCACGGGCGACGGTGTTGCGATCCCAGGAGGTGGCGACGCGGACTCGGTTGCTGTGGACGGTGGTGGTGTGACAGCCATGCCGGGTTCGGGGCGACAGTGCGTGGCCCTTCAATGATCGAAATGTCTTTCATGCCCTTGATGCACACTGTCATTGCGTGCGTCAGCGTGTACTTTTGGCTCGACGCACAATCGGTCTGGAGACTCGACGGCGAGATGTAAAAGAACGCGAGTGCGTTCAGAAAGTTTGCCTGTTCGTTCGTAAATGCGACGTTTGTCATCCGCGTGTTGTTTGCAGTGTTCCTGTGTTTGGCGCAACAAGTATGACATGGCTAGCTCTGTGCGAGATTGAACACAGGGAGAGGAGGAAAGGGGCGTACAGAGATATGAGCTTTGCGAGACTGAATGCTACGGACGGGAACTCAGTGAGCCGGTTGTCGCTCAAGCCACTGTCAGGTATTCGACCCACACACACGCGTGTGTGTTAGAGACGAGTGTGCGTTCGTAGTAGCATCGTCAGTAATGAGCGCGTACGTACAGTTCGACCAGATTGGGCATGTAGATGTCAAACGACGTGACGCGGTTGCGGTCAAGGTACGTAGTAAAGTACAGATCCGACCAATCAGCGTTTGATACTCGCAGGTTCATGCAACCAAGTGCTGGACGCACAAAAGGTAGAGCTTGGGGTACACGGTAGTGAACGACTGGATCTTGTTTTCCATAATGTACCTGAATCACACATAAAAGTGTCAGTAGCAGTCCGAGCAAGCATCGTATCTCGTACGTACAAATGCGTGAGCCCTGGCATCGCGTATGCTGGAGTCATTTCCTCAATTTCGTTGTTCTCGAGACCCCTTCTCATAAGCAATAGAGGCTGTGAGGTTCGTGCAACACTCACACGATGCGTAACGCAATAGCAAAACAATCAGGCGTACAGCTTCTTTAGCCCTGTCATTGACAGGATGGCCGACGGGAACGTCGTGAGCCCTTCGTCGTGCAAACTAACGGAATCACTGCTATTCGTCACTCTCTGGGCGACGACAACATGTGAGTAGAGCGTCGTGGTGACTGCAAGAGCTGTCAGCACAGCTGCTGCGTAGCAGTGCCGTGGCATGCTGATTGACGTCGTGTGTTGGGCGGGACGAACGGATTGCGCGAATGCGAGCGCGCAGAACGCAGGTGCTTTAAGTCTGTGTCAGAGAGAGAATCGGCAAGTGGAATCATGTAGTCACCGATGACAAATATCGTAGATTATGCATGGTTCCTGTTTGTACAGGAACCATATTTCTACACCGCGAAACGTCGTCTATTCTGAACCCATTTCTGAATTTGCATCAGTTCAGCAAGTCGATCGCCAATACTTGATGAAGTTAAACGTACGCTGGCACTTTAGCTTGTGTGAAGCAAACGACGATCGTCGGAAATTATGAAAAATAGATCTGACTCAATATTAAAATTGGCATAAAATAAGGCCAGCAAGAAGCTGTCAACGAAGTCGCGCTTCAAGCGGCACTACTAGTATAGCCCCGTACCAAAAACAAGTACAATTTCTTATACATGACATAGCAAATGTATCACAACTGCTCGATTTTTGTTACGTAAAAGTGCAAAAACGTGATTTTGCATTCTGGTCTGTGCAATCTCCCCCACTCGGTAAACTTCGGTCGCTGGGCTCGCCTCCGCAAATCATTGGTGGACACTGCTCGCTGCACTTCGCTTGACAGTCCAACAATGTCTGCTTCGGCTTTGCTCCCTCTGTTTCCTCGCTCAAATCGCTTTACGCAAGAGCACTTTGCATCCACCAATTTTATTGCGTGTCTAAACGAGTGAATTGGAGATAAACATGCATTTCGTATTCGCTCGATCAATATCGCTTCAATTGTCAATTAATGGAAATCGTAACTATTTGGATGCAACGCTATGCTGGAAGAGCGCACTTTACGCTGTTGTAGGGGTACCTAGGGATGTATATTGATCACGTAGCAAATTAAGGATCTAAACGGAGTAGAACTCTTCGTGTATTCTTGCATGACTATTGGTATAGTCATACAAGACATTTCTATATATGGGATAAATCTTGCTGAAACGTCATCTATTCTGAACCTATTCCTCATGTAAGCCATCCAATAGAAATGTTTCGATTATACCGTTCTACTAAAACATAAAACTACTAGTATTGAAATTGGGATACTGTACAAATACTTCGCAAATGCTGTAAGACGATTATTTGACTTTCAGTAATGATTAGTTGTGTTCGCGACAACAACACTGTTTAATACTTCATTTATTCTCAAATCATTTAAATGAAATAACGGATACGCTTGATATATAGGGTCTACAGTATAGAATGCTGCAAGTTTAACATTTCAGCACTCTTCAATAATATAGAAATTGCATTGTGTACATATGGGGTTGCTGCATAATGGTCACTAATTTCTAGCTTATGTTGCATGATATTCACCTGGTTATATAACGTTGAGCATGGGTCACTTGAACTGA
Organism: Globisporangium camurandrum; assembly: GCA_023337595.1. NCBI lineage: Eukaryota > Oomycota > Peronosporomycetes > Pythiales > Pythiaceae > Globisporangium > Globisporangium camurandrum. Next base: position 12,607 of record JAADXH010000276.1, read on the forward strand.
TGCAAGTAATCAAGTAAAAATGTTTCCACTGTTGTCACTACGCCATACCTGTAAAATACGCAATCAATACACTAATTTAGCAACCTGTCTAATTTAGTGCGTGCGCGTGTTTGTCGATATTGACATTAACATGTCAAAAACGCCATTATCTCGGTTAGGGATCGGTAGGTTGGGCGTGTAAAAATCAGGCTATTGCTGTTGGTATATGTACTTAGAACTTGCGTTTGTGACTTGTTTTTGGTATTGCTTTTGATATTTGTAGGGGAATGGCAAAGTTCACGATAACTGCTCGGATTAAGCAGGTTTTTAAACTTAACCGATACTTGCTGATTTTGTGCGATCTAAGCCAGCTACTTAGATATCAAAAGTACGTGCCAGTGTTTGTCGCGTTTGTGACTATATGTGGAGCAAGAAGTTGACGGTACTTCAACGGATTACGTAGTATATGAGTTGTCCGAATTGTTAAAGTTAATAATACAGTACATGCTTCTGGTCCATAATGTATCATTTGCTGTATCTTGCGTACTCTGTGGATTTGTACACCCACTTCGAGTGACTTCCGATCTCTCAATATTGATATTTCGCATTATGAACTAACTTCATATTGTATTCAGTTCTCTTAGTCGTAACATGCTATACTGGAACATAAAAACGTCGTCAAGTAAAAAAATAAATTATATCGATGTCACGCAGCCATAAAATACGCAATATTGTAAAAGGATAGCGTATCGGTAATTGCACTTATTGCGAGCTGTTTATTGACCATTCAGTAAAGTTCGACATGTTCGATACAAAACAGTAAAATTAACTTCATTTGCGCGCAACTGCATTGTTCTGTTACGATGAGTGTATAGTTTGCTGCTACAGACAGCCCACAGTTATAGAACTCACAGATGTGAGACAACCACATTCCAACCACGTATATCGCAATTGTGGAACACAAGAGCTTAGGAACCATAATTCTGGGATAAAAATTTTGCACTCAATTCATACAAGTGAAGAGTGTCAGAGTAATATTGTGCCAGACTTTCGATATTTGCTTCATGAGTGCTCACGCCTTGTTGCATGACATCTAAGTTCGTACAGCTGAGCAACCGTGCTGCTTTGTCTGGCTCTTCGGTAGTAGTAGTAGTAGTACCAGTGCGCGCTCGTCGAATAGTGTGAGCGAGAGGTAGTACGTGCTTAGCAAGCGGTCGTTTTATTCGCGAAATGCACACACGTGACTTGTGATCGCAGCGTCAAACGTGGTGGCGCGCACAAACGCGAGGGTGTTCATCTGCAATGCGAGGGTGCTCATCTGCGAGCGCGTAGTGTGCTCTACTGTTCGATTTTCCTTGGCCAAGCAACTGTGCTTTGCTGGATGTCGACATCCCTTGAAGAATGTATGTGTAGTAACGTCGTGAGCAAAGAACTTCAAAAGTGATGGAATCTGTTTTAGCAGGATTTCATATCTAAGAAGTACAATTGCGACAGAAGACACATGTTGTCAATATGAGGTTGCAAATCTGCGGGTTTTGTCATTTCCCCATATTTTTCTATGCGCCTTCTACTCAATCGACGCAGTCCGCCGTTGGTTGAGTATAGGGGCTTACACGAATCGAAATTGCGTATCGTATGCGGTTTGATTACGTCGAGTAGTTTCTTTGGTTGGGACTGTGTTCCAGCTGTCGCGGACGAATATAGTCGTCTTGTCGATGAAGAAGAAATTAACCGCATATGGTTTTAGGTATTTTGCATTTGATATATTAAATACGAATGATGCATTTTACATACCGGTTATACTATCGCAAATATATGTAGTGGTTTGTTGTGTGTGTAACACGAAAGCCGCGTCAGTTGTATGATGTCGCGACAAAAGCAACTCTATGTAGTGATTATGTGTACTTTCTGCGTCGATACTTGGAGTTGGTATGGCGCGATGCCTCGATGTGAGCAACATGTGATCGGCGCACACACGTATGATACATATGGCATTGCACTCAAACAACTGTGTTGCGCTTTTTTGTGCTACATGATTTAGTTAGCATGTAGCAAAAACTACATTTGATAAAAGTGCGGTGACAGTAGCTGTGCGATATATGTTGTTCACGACGATGAATTTCGTATATGTGTTGCTATTTAAGCTAGACGATATATATATGGCTCAACAAGATAACGAAACAATTGGCTACAAAGCTTTCTAGGGCCAACACTATGAAGGACGTAATACGACGACAATCACGCTATTGATTTGCTTCGATACTATATGTTTACTATTAGCTGGTAAATCTAAAATGTAAACCTAACTTCAATATATTTGTCATACGGTATCGCTTGTGTTTGCTGATGTTTGGGTGTTTAAAGTACTATCAAATACGTCATGCTTAAATTAATGCTGATTTTGTGCGTTGTTAATTTACGATTACAGCGGCTTTACAGTGTGCATAAATATATTACTTCATATTCTTTTGGACACTATTCGACATCGTCAATCAGTATATATTCATTACTGTTGTCTTTGTCAATGGCCATATTCGTTTATCAATAGCACGTCTGCCGTTATATGTTCATATGAAATGTTTATATCGTTTACAGCAAAACTTTGCACTACAAATCATTTACTGTAATCGCGAACTGTGCGTCTGGAATTTTTTGTGCGAAACCATAAGTTTATATTTGTATGCTGCAACAAACTACAATATGAATAATCTGCTGCTGTCGTAATCGTGAGACTGAATACACAGTATAGAAATATACCGTGCCTGCACAAAAGCCTTGCAAATTGTAAACAGGAAAAGGTATTCGCAAGCCACAAGTATATCATGATACTCACCCAAATGGGAGCTGTAGTATAGTCCAGTTGAAAAGCTCTATAGTGTCAGTGATTTTCTTTGTAGAGTAAATAGTTCCATTCACAAAGCACAACCAGTACCACACAGGCTTGTTCAAGTCGAAGAGCAAGCTTTGCCAATGCAACGATGGCACAGCGGACGTTTTGTTTTGCTCGGGTTGTGCCTATGTGAGCATGAACTGTATACGTAAAGTGTTGATTAAAACCAAAATATGTAAAACAAATATTGATAATGTCTAACATTCTGTATGACTAATAGTATAGAAAAGAATCGGTCGACCGATAAGCCGTCAACTATACCAGGATATCATGTAATTTTAATGATAAAATGAACCTAGTTCTTCTGTATTGTGAAGAAGAATTTTGCAAATTGTAGGCAACTGATATAGCACAATGATAAACATGTGTCAAAATACTAATCAAAACAAATACAGTTATAAGATAGTAAACGTTTTGTACTCTAACGAGATCAAACAGACACCTACTGTAAGCTTACGATTCCATGCATTTTATATTGAAATATGTAAAATACTGTAGATGTAGCGAGCGTCATATTGTCAGCATGTGCCAATTATTACAAGATCATTACAAAAAGGTTCAATAATATTACATTACGGTCGAAACAAACTAGGACGATTGAGAAACTTTAGCTCTCAGCTTCCGACGTTCTACATGGTGATGCGTCTCCAATGATTGCATATAACTGACAAACTCAAAACAGAACTTTACAAAGCAGAGTCACACTTACGCTATGTTATATATGCTTATCGCAAATTTGAATTATATAAACGGTATTCGTTATAAGTTACACCGACAACTGCATAACATACACATATAGATTGATGCATTATTTCTGATCAGAGTTAACTTCTATGTCGAATATGGCGATTGTTTTGGCTACGACATATATTTACCCAAGCATCGAGCGTAATTATGTCAATGCACTGGCTAAAATGACTGTACCTTTCCCTATTCCTGGCAACTCATTTCGTAAACCTCCTATATAAAAACTACTATTGGTATACTCTTGTTTACACCGCTATTAACTGCGTGTATGTGTTATGACCTGACGTTTGTTTACATTTTTAATATCAATTGATATACATACAGTGCCGAATTCGTTTTGGTGCTGTAGACGCTTTGTTGATGCAATCACAGCCAAAATGCGAATCAAAACGGCGAGCTGGAACGTATGTTTATACAGACACAACGTATTGTATTCACGATTCACTAGCTATAAACTGATATTCATTGTTGATGACTTTCATGATCCTTCGATAAGGGTCATGAGCCCGAAACAACGAAAGGAAGTCGGTATCTCAACTAGTAGTGCTTTAAGCACTGTTCTACATTGAGTTTTACAAAAAATGCGCTACGGTCGACGTAGTTTTCGTAGTCGGGAGTACGTACTTTCAGGTATTTATCCGTGAATATTATAACGTACATAAAAGAGTAGATATACCTCGCTTCTTTACAGTATTTTGCAAATAGAATCTATAAGTGAATATAGACGTGAAAACAGATCTGGGCAGGAGTTAAAACCTGGAAACACTTGTGATCACTGCATGCGAAAAAGAGAGAAAGAACGAATGGTGGCAGAAGCGCACGGCATTTCGTCTTTAACGACGTAAAAATTGAATCACATTTTGCTATGAACGTTGCATCGGTTTTTTCGACTTACCGATGTACACGGGATGATGTTTTCTGTGTTGATTTGCAAATGAACGTGTCCCTCGCGTCGATTAACTTTGAAACGCAAACGCATATTATTTGCATGTGCACATCAATACATCCACACACGCGCATATCGCCAGCTACATTGACGATTCAACTCTACACGCGTGTATCATGTGCATACAGTTACACACACGTGAACTGTTAGTGTGTGTATGTTATATCGCGCGCACTCGAACACCACGAACAGAAGCCTGTAGACGGTTTGTAAATAACTGAAATATTTGTAGTACCGAACCCCTTTTTAAGTTTTATTGTTGCAAACCAACCCGAAAGCCAATTTGGAAGATACTTGCTTATACAGACATAACAAATTGTTATCACGAAGCACCAGCAAATATACTTTTAGCTGTTGATGCCATTTTTTTAAAGCTCCTGTCAGGTCAAAATTATTGACTAGAGGCAGCACCAAAATCGAAAATCGCCCAAATCGCCCTCGCAAAAACCCAGCTAATCGGCCAAGCTCATGCCTCACTCGGATAGATTTGTTACAGGGTTCGAACGGTGCTGTTTGTATGTCCATAGCCCCGAAGTGCGCGAAGCGCTGTTTTTTTGTTTTTTTGGCAGTAAAAACGCATTTCCTCGGAATTCGGTGATTGAAAGAAATTTCAGAGTATTTTGGCTCTGACAGCAGCCGCTTGCCTAACTAGATTTATCGTACTACAAAAAGAAAAACTTATGAGAAAATCGACATCAAAACATACCTGCGTACCCGTTAATCAATGCACTCCGTGCGTGTGCGGGTCGGCACATCTGCTGCCACGCGACTTGTTCTTCGTCGCAGCATGAGCACAGTGGCGCCACACGACGCGAAAGCCGGCTACGAGGCTTTTGGGTCGTTCCACACTGCGTCGATCGATGCGCTGTTTGCGGGCAAAGCGTTCGATCTCGCACCGCCGCACGAGCGTTTTCCTGCGCTTCCGCTCGAGCCGCTCGTGACACCAACACCGATCGCATCGTCGTCCACCTCATCGGATAGTACATCGCTGTCGCCTCGCTCGAACCGCGCGCACTTCCGGATCGACTTTACGAACTGGACGTACTTGAACCACGGTGCATTTGGCAGCACGACGCGATTTGCAACCGACGTCGCGGCCGCGTGGCGTGCACACGCAGACGCACAGCCGCTGCGGTTCTACGACCGCGAGCTGTTTCCGTACCTCGTCCAGTCGATTGCTGCACTCGCTGCGTTCCTCCACGTCCGCAACGCACGCGACCTCGTGCTCTTACCGAACGCGACTGCTGGTCTGCACGCCGTATTGCACTCGGTCCTCACTGCTTCCTCTTCGACCACACAAGTAGAGCGCGTCGTCGTGTGCTTCAGTACACGCTACGGCGCAGTGCGCAAGATGCTACAGGCGATCGCGGACGACAATAGCACTACGACAACCCGCGTCGTCGAGCTTCCGCTGTCCCTCGCTGAATCCATGGACGACGTGCTAGTAACGAATCGACTCGACGCCGCGCTGTCGTCACTCGACAACGTCACGCTCGTCGTCATCGACCACATCCCGTCGAACACCGGTGTCGTCCTGCCGGTCGCAGCACTCACCCAGCGCTGCCACGCACACAACGTCCCGATCCTCATCGACGGCGCACATGCGCTGTTGAATCTCCCACTAGACGTCGACGCAATCGGCGCGGACTACTACGTCGGGAACTGCCACAAATGGTTCTGTGCGCCACGTGGCGCTGGCTTCCTACATGTCAGTAGCAATAGCTTGAGTCCTAGTCGTATTCAGCCCCGTGTCGTGTCGCATGGGTACTTTGATAGCTTCCAGAGTGCGTTCATGTGGCGCGGCCTGGACGATTACAGTCCATGGCTCGCGTTGCCACAATGTGTTGCCTACTGGGAACACGTAGATGTTGCAAAGTGTCGCTTGTACATGCATACGCTCGTCCAGTTAGCGACCGAGGCGCTGTATACAATGTGGAACATGCCGGACGCTATAGCGGCTGCACAGTCGTTCCCTATCGCGCAGCGCCACGCGATGCGGCTCGTCCAACTACCGCCTGGTTGGGTCTTTGGCGTCCCGACGTGTAGTAGCAAGGGAAAAGTGACGTCAGCAGATGCAAAGCACATTCAAGATACGCTCCATGCGGCGTTTGGGATCGAAGTGCCGGTCAAGTGTGTGGACGACGCGGCGCTGTATGTGCGCTTGTCCGCACACGTGTACAATACACTCGAGGACTTTGAGCGTCTGGGGGCAGTCGTCCTAGAGGCATACGAGCCATAGCTTTTGTGTCGATAGATAACAGACAATAAAGGGACTGAGAGGTAGATTGGTCGTAGACATATCAACACGACTCGTCACGGATGTGAATGGTGGAAGCGACTTGTCAAAGGTCGTTCGGTCATGCTGCTCCTGACGCCTTTGCTGCATGAGACACGATACGCTTGACGCTGCATGCACTGTGAGCACATGCGCTGTCTATCGATCCGGTCGTGCCTGTTACTACTGCTAGTCGGTGTCGTTACGCTTGCTGCTGCCGCAAGTGGAGTAGCTGCATCAACTGCGCAACGACGCCACCGTAGCGTGCGTGCAGAGCTCGTGCGCGTGACGCCTGGTAGTCTGAATGGGACAGCCGACGTCACACTCACGTGGGACGCATTCGATAACAACTACTACGGTGGTAGCGAGACGCTGTCGCGCATCAACGCAGTTGGGAATCGTGACCCAGTGACTGCGTACGAAGCGCAGGTCGCCGTCTCCGGTTCGGGCGACTGGCGCTCGCTCGGAACGACGATCTCGGGTTTGCCTGACGCACAAAGTGGCGGCAGCGGTGCGAAGCACACGGATGTGCACGAGCGCCAGCGCATCGTCACGCGTGCCGATGCAGGTGCGACGATCGCTGACGGCTTCTTCCGCCTCACGCTCTCACGCGCGGGCGTGAGCGCGCTCGACGTCCACCAGCGCAGCATCACGCCAGCGATTCCATTTGATGCAACAGAAGCGCAGCTGCAAGCAGCGATCGAGAGCCTCGACGTTGTGTCGCGCGTACAGGTGTTCCGCCAGGCACTGCCAGCAGGCACGTTTGAGTGGACAGTGCTGTTCGATCCTGTCGCTACTGGCGACGCTGCAAAACTGGCGCTCGACTGTGGCGACTTGCCGTTGCTCGCGCTCTACACCGAGACGATATCTGCTGCCTGGAGCGGTCCGGGTGATCAGGTCGCGATCTTCTCGGACCGCGAAGCGGTGCTCAATCACGTCGTGTGTACGAGCGCGTGCATGCTTGATGCCGTGAAGCTCACGCCAACTGGCAATGCACTCACGTTCCGCGTCCGCGCGCACTTTACTCACGTCGGTTGGAGCGAGTGGAGCGACGCGAGTGCACCGCTGTGGATCCCACGCACAGGTTCGTCTGTCGCATCTTAATCGTACTATCGATGCAGCAAAGACTGAGCGGCATGCTGTTGCTTTGCTCCTCCTTTCATGTTTGCAGAGCCTCCACGCGCGCCGACACGACCCGAGTTCGTGTCAGCGACAGTGGAGCGCATCACCGTCCAGTGGACGTACGCAGCAGCAGCCGCACAAGGTGTCAATCCATTCGAAACAGACGACGGCAAGCGTTTCCCAGTACTTTCGTACCTACTGCAGCAGCAATGCGACGACGATCTCGGATGGATGACAGCACGCACAGACGTCACGCCTGGACCTTCACACAGCGTCACGATTGCGTCGTCGACGCTGCGACCACCCAACTCGAGCTGCGTGTTCCGCGTCGCAGCAGCGAGTGCAAACGGCGTCGGGCCGTTCAGTCGGCACTCGCTGCTGCTGCGGACGCTTGCACAAGTGCCGGACGCGCCACGCGCACTCTCTATCCAGCGCGACCCGCTCGTCCTGACGTGGCAGCCGCCGCGGCGCGACGGTGGCAGCGTGGTCGTAGGCTACGATGTGCAGTACCGACCAGCGACATCGTCAACGTGGATCAACGGACCGACAGCACACATCGATGCTGCGCGCTGCACGTTTGCGTTCGATGCAGCGTCATTGGCGTCGTACACGCGATACGTCGTCCGCGTCCGCGCACGGAACGCTATTGGCACGAGTGTATTCACCGCACCTACAACAACAAGTTTTCTAACCGAGTTTCGCCTCGACACTAGCACGCAACGTTCAGCTGACAGCAGCAATAGTGCAGCAATGATACGCGGTGGTCGTCAACAGGTACAAATCCTACTGAGCGCGCATCGCGACCGTGCAGCAAACATTGGCGACCCAAACTACGTCCATGGCATTGCAAACGGCGGCACAGGTGGTAAAACAAGACGCCGCGACGGTGAGCCCGGACTGGTGGTCGTGTTCCCGATCACGCGACGAGGCGACCGGCAGCCGGAGCTCATGTTCTTCTACACTGGCACGACGCAAGTCTATCGCGTCCCCGTGAGCCACACGAGCGACCCGATGGCACAGATCGTTGCAGTCGATGTCTATGGCTGGGGCGGCGGTGGCGGCAGTGGCACCAAGTCGTTGGTGCCAGCCACAGCAGCGAACAGCGGCAACGAAGAACATTGGACGACAGGCGGCGGTGGCGCGTTTGCGCGTGGAGTGTTTCGCGTCGCGCCTGCCGACACGCTCGACGTGTTTGTCGGCGGCGGTGGTGCTGGTGGCAGTAGTCAAGACGCTGCCGCTGGTGCTGGTGGCTTTCATGGCGGCGGCGACGCTGGTGGTGGCGACTTTCCAGGTGGTGGTGGTGGTGGTGCGTCAGAAATTATGGTGAACAGCAAGACTGTGCTCGTTGCTGCTGGCGGTGGTGGCGGCGGCGCGACTGACTATTGCTGTGCGCATGGCGGCGGTGGTGGCATCAGCAGTGAACTGGGCGCCGCCGAGCCTGGCGCAGCGCCAAATGCATCGACGATGCCACTCGGTCTGATCGAAGTCGCCCACACGATGCGCGACGATTTTCGTTATACCAACGTCCTTGGCGACGACGTTGCGTTCACTGACGCACGTGCGCGGCATACGCACTTCGACATGGGCTTTGCAGCCGACAGCGCCGACTACTCGGTGCTCGCGACCGGCGGCACCGGCGCGTCGATCAGCGCGCCAGGACGAGGCGGCACCGCGAGTTCGTTCAAATACTCCCGAGCTGGTGCGTTGGTCTGGAGCGACGCAACCGGTGGGATGGAGATCGATGCGCCACTCGCAGCGTTCGCAGCGTCAAGTGGTGGCCACTTGCGTGGCGGCAAAGGGCAAGACGGTAAAGAAGGCGGTGGCGGCGGCGGCGCGGGGTTCTATGGCGGTGGCGGTGGCGGTTCCGGCATCGATGCCGGTGGTGGCGGTGGCGGCAGCAGCTACATTGCAGCGAATGCTCTTGCAGATGTGGACGATGTAGCGTTCGGCGCGTCGTCCTCGCTGCTTCCACAGCAACGCCACGAGTGCGTCGCGTCGTTTCGTGCAAGTGCAGTAAGTGCATCGTCGATACAACTGCGCTGGTCGACGCCATCGAGCGGCTTCTCGCACGGCGTCGTCGGCTATGTCGTCGAGATGGCGAATCGCAGTGCGAGCGAAGACTTTCGCGTCGTCGTGACCGAGCGCGCGCCGTCGTCGACGACGCATCCAAACAATAAGCCGACGACTGTGACTGTGCGCGGACTGGAGCCTGCAAGTTGGTATCGCTTCCGTGTCCTCGTGCTCTTTCGTGCTGGCGCTGGTGCCTACAGCAGCGTCGAGACTTTGCAGACACGGCCGCAACCACGGAACGTCTGGCGCCGCGTCGGCACCGACAGCAACGGTGGCGTCCGGAGCTTCTCGGCGCAGACAACGCACGCTGGTTTGCGCTTCACAGACCCAATGCCGCTGCGGTGGTTCCCGTCGCCGCGACGCGGCCACTCGCTCGTGCTGGTTGATACGCACCTGTACCTCTTTGGCGGCGTCGCGCGCGGGTATGCGTGCAACGCTGCGCACAAACGCGCGTGTCGCGTCCGCGCACCCGGTGTGACAAACGAACTCTGGCGCTTTGAGCGCGCGACGTCGACGTGGATGGAAGTTGCTGCTGCTACTGCGTCACAGCCGCCGGCGCGTGAGAAGCACAGTGCGGTCGTGCTGGACAACCGCATGCTCGTGTTTGGTGGCCGTACTGGCGATACCGTGAATGACGGCACGACAGCCGCATTGAACGATCTGTGGGAGCTCTCGATCTCGTCGAGTGCGCAGCGCACGACTGCGTCGCTTCGAGACCTCGAGACGTCGCTGCCGATCCGAGACGGCGCCGAGGTGTTCACACTCGGTAGTGTCAGCAACACGCCAGGACTGTGCGTCGCAAATCTGCGCGTGCAGCTCCGCATCACGCACGCATGTGTACAAACACTGCTGATCCAGCTCTTTGGCCCTGGTCCGTCGACGTTTCCACAGCGTCAGCAAACGGACAAATTCCCAGTCGACGCACAAGGTGCAGCCACGACGGAGACGGTGTGGAGCAATACGAATGGCTTTACAACTGGCACGAAACGGGCGACACCCGCAACACCGAGCGCGCGGTCGTTCCCCGTGACACTGCAGCGACCAACAATGTTTGCAACGAACCAGCCATGCCAGTCTGGAACGCATAACATTGTCGTGGATTCGACGCTCGGACAGTTAGATCCGACAAGCAGCGATGCGTCTGGCACTGGTGAGACGACACCACAGCAACCGCTTGAAGCGCTCTCCGTGTTCCATCAGCTGTCGGCGTCTGGCGGGTGGACCCTCAGTGTTTCGGACACGGTTGCGGGAGGCCACGAGGGCGTGCTCGAGTCGTGGGACATTGCGTTCGAGCTTGTGCCGTGCGTGACGACGTTTGCGTGGCGACAGCTGGGCGCTGCAGAAGCCGGTGTGACTGGCGTCCCGCCATCAGCGCGCTACGCACACACTGCGGTCGTGCACGATAGCAGCATGTTTGTGTTTGGTGGCCGCAGCGGTGCGAGTGGGAACGAGCTGTTGGATGTGCACCGGCTCGACTACACAACTGACGTCGGCAGCACAATCCGCTGGACACAGCTAGTGCCGCTTACAGCTTCGTCCGGTGCAAGCAACGAGCGGCGGTTCTACGCCGGCCGCATGACGCTGCTGACACCGTTTGGGCTACTCGCTGTTGGCCATGGCCTCCGTAGTCCTCGCCGCCACGCGGACGCTGCACATCACTTTACGACTGGCGTCTACGTCGGCCAGAAACGCGTCGATGACGACCGGCGAGGCTGGCAGCGCGTCGCTGTCGTCAGTGCTGATGGCGATGCTGACACTGCTGCGCCCGTGTCGAGGTACTGGTCTGCAAGTGCGTACGTTCGCGACGCCGCGGGCTCTCGCATGTACATGTTTGGCGGACAGGACGACACGACGCTCTTGGACGACTTTTGGCAACTCGATCTCGACGCAGTTGCAGAAGCGAACGATCTTGACAGTATGCGAGCACGACGACGCGAGGTCTGTGACTGGCGACTCGCGAGCACGGCGTATCATCAGCAATGGAGCGCCTCGTGCGGTGCGACAGATGCAGCTGTAGCCCAACGTCAAGCGAGTGTGTGTGACATGTCGACACTACTGCTGTACGTGTGGTGTAGCGAGCGCTACCAGTCCATCGCGGTGTAGTTCGTTCAGAGGAAGCGGGGGCGTGCTGTCGGCATTGGGACTGATACTGATAGTTTGGAAGTGATATAGAGATTCGAGAGAGCGAAACAAACTCGACTCCAAGAGTGCGTGTGTGATTTCTACGCCACAAATCAAAGCTGACAGCACACAACCTTCCTTTCGCTGCTCGGATGGGTAAGGATCTCGCGCCAGTCCTCTCAGACGGACTGTTAAACAACGAGCGTTCTCGACAACTGTTGTGGATGGCAAATTGGCTGTCGATTTTTTTGCCCGCAACATTGTTGATCATGCAAGAGCACAGCCGCAGCCGCCGGGCAGGAGACTCCCGGTCCGCTGGGTAGACGCAGAGCAAGATGCAGAGAGCTAACGGCGTAAACAGTGAATGAATAAGTACCGCAGAGCAAAAGTGGCCTTTTCACTGCCGATCAAAGTTGCGCTAACGCGATCGTCTCGTTCACGTCCTTGTACTTGGCGCGAGCTTGCTATTGTGTTTTGCGGAACAAAGATTCCGATTGTCCCTTGTGAACATTTGTGACTATCCCTCGCGAACATTTGTGAATGCCTTGTTGACGATCTGTGATGCAGACGTAATGAAAAACGAGTTACAAACACAATTGAAAATGATTTTGGTTTCAAAATGCAGCTTTCGCAAGTACAACCAGTTTTTCTTGCTTTGCTGGGAATCAGAGCAGAATGAGCGCAGAATATGCTGACAAATTTCAGCAAAACGTATTTTTGGCCGTTGAAAGATGACAAAGAGGACGAAAATAGCTTTGCAAACATGTCTTACTGCACATCCCATGCTGCAAGACATGACGATACGGATGTTGCAATGCTTGCAATGCTCAGCAAAAGATGGGCAAAAAGTCTGCATCTCTCATTTGACCTTCGTGTTGAGAGCGTCGCACGAAGTCGATCCTCTCGAAGGTTTGTCTCCGTACATTCTTCCTGCCGTACAGCCGTGCATTGCTATCGTCGTCGACGTCAGCGTCAATATCAGCGTCGTCAACGTCGACTACCGATTGGATCAAGCGTTTCGACGACTCTGACGCGCAAAGAGATCAGAGTACAGCTGTGTCCCGCCACAAACACGACTATACTCATCATGGCGCTACAGCGAACGCGCTACAAGGTGCTGCGACCAACACGGATTGTAGCCTGGATCGGCGTCGTGACGATGCTATGTGTCACACTCCAGTCGCAACCTGTCGTGGCGCTAGGGCTCGTCGAGCCGCTGTCTCCAAGTATGGCGCTACTGTCGCCAGAGTTAGCCACGACGTGTGGGCCGCGCGTGCGCAAGGCATGGGCGACACTCTCGACCGCCGACAAGCAGCTCTATCTTGACGCCGTCATGATGGCGATGTCAACCGGCATGCACACGTTGTTTCTCGAAGTCCATGCCGATCCGGCGTCCGGCAGCGAGGCGCACTTGACTTGTGGCATGATCTATTGGCACCGACGCTTCACGCTTGCGTACGAGAACATGCTCCGGAGTCTTGCGCCGCGCTTTGCGTGCCTAACTGTGCCGTATTGGGACTTCTTTGCGGACTTTGCAAAACGCACAGCCGGTTTTTGCACGACCCTCGAAGGCTGCTCGACGTTCTTGAGTGAATTTGGCGGTTCGAATGGGCCGACCGAGACGCACGTTGTCGGCGACACAAGTGTTACGAGCAACTGCGTCACGTCTGGCGTCGCTGCAGGCACGACGCTCACGTACTCGAACGCAATGACGTCGACAAACTTCACAGTCGCAACGAACTTCAGCATGGAAAGCTTCTGCCACAACTCGTCCGTGCCGAGTGCACTGTGCTCCAAGTGCATGCCACGCGGTGCGTGGACCTCGACGCCGTTCCCGTCCGGGTTTGGGTACGCGTCGCTCACGAAGCTCGTGAGTGGCTCGTTTGGGTTTGCAGTCTTTGCGCAGAACCTGCACTACACGGTGCACAACTCGCTCCACAATGCAGCCGGTGCGACGATGGCGACATTCGGAACTTGCGCCGACCCGATCTTCTACAACCAACAGTACGTCCTAGTTGCTATTGCTGCTGCTGCGTCAGCGTGGTTGGTACACGGACTATCCTGTTGTCATCTATGTAGCAAAAGACTGATGTGCACTTCGATCTGCTTGGTTGTATGCAACAGTGCCACAGTCGACCTCGTCCACCAGATGTGGTACGACTGCCAAGTCAAGCGACCGATGACCGAGAACGAGAAGAAGACGTCGACGTATGCGTTTGGGCAGTGCTCGCAGTCTGCAGCAATCACGTGTCCATCTCGCCTCGCCAACATCACGATGTTCTGGTCGAGTGGCTCGGCGCGTATGCGAGCGGACGACCACCCGGTGATCGGCCAGTTCTTCAGTCCACTGCCAACGGAGTACTGGCAGTGGGTGAGCACGACTGACCTCGGCGTGAACTCGTACTCGTACGAGAAAGACGCACTGATGCAGTCGTTCGGAGAAGCCAACACTGCGATCTCGTGTCCAGCACTGAGTAAAGCGCGCCGCATGCAAGAGAGCACGATTGACGACAACGGCTTCGATGGTGAAGGTGACGAAGACGACGAGCTACTGTTTACTGAATTTATCGATGACGCCAACCACGAGGAAGCGCCAGCATCACCGTCGGTGTCGAGCACTGACGCTGCAGCTGTCGGAGCCGACCATGAGCGCGTCGTTGCTGTCTCCCAAGTTAATACACTCAACAACGAGCTAACAAACAACGTGATGGAGGTCGCACTTGAGCAGAACGTCGAAGCGACTGTGTCAAAGAAGCAGGCGTTCATGATCCGACAAATGGAGCTCATGGAGTGCGCGTGGTACGTCGAGCAAGGCAACTACGTCGACGACCTGACGGACTTTTACAAAGCGAACATGGGCAT
Organism: Globisporangium camurandrum; assembly: GCA_023337595.1. Taxonomy (NCBI): domain Eukaryota; phylum Oomycota; class Peronosporomycetes; order Pythiales; family Pythiaceae; genus Globisporangium; species Globisporangium camurandrum. The sequence goes on from JAADXH010000276.1 coordinate 27,619, forward strand.
GTCGGCCGACATGCACACGAACTGTTACAACCTCGTCATGAAGCTGCTCTCTGGCGCAGAGAGCATCGAGCTCGACAACTGGCGCAACGTCTTCAAGCGCAACTTGCGCAGCGCCAAGCGCCATCGCATCTCTCGGAAACCAAAGAAGCCAGTAACTGTCGCACCGACGTCACCAGCAGTGGGTGCTACCGAGCCGGCATTGGGTGTCACTAAGCCGGTAGTGGGTGTCACCGAGTCGGCGTTGATGAATCCTGAGGTAGCTCTGACGCTCACAGACGAGGCTGGTGTCGTTGACGAAGTCACTCCTGCTGGCGTCGTTGTTGCCAACCCGAACGTCGAGATCGCAGCTGTTGCGAGCGACTACATTGTCCCGATCGGCCAAACACTCACATCAAGTTTCTAGTCAGCTTTGCTGGTGGCATCGATGCAGGATGCAACTCTTTGCGTCATTTGACAGTGTCACGCAGTAGCTTGGAGTATAGTGCTACTGCGATTGGCGAGCTATAGATCCTATCTACACCAACCGGTCAACGACTGTCGTTTATACATACAGTGCGCCTTATAATTATACGGACACTTGATTTTTTTTTGAATAAAATGGCCAAAAATTAGGTTAGAAAACTTTCGTTGCATTCAAACAATGCGCAAAACAGAGCTTTATCAGCACCCAAAATGTGAGCTGATGGATCGCTACCAAAACATCACACGTTCAGAATATCATTTTTGACAGAGTATGAAAAGAATGGGACGGCGCGGTAAGATTGGTAA